>VZRL01003816.1:111994-139790 GCA_013397895.1 Origma solitaria
GCGGGTCCCGCACGTCCCGGTCTCCGCATCCATCGGCACCGGCCCCGGAGGGTGCCGGGAGGGCGTCTCCCTACACACCAGGGGGGCTGTGAGGCCCTGAGACCCCGGTGCACGGCTTGGGCAGACTCCACGGACACAAGGCTTTGAGTGTCCCCAACCCCTGGGTGCGCGCTTCAGGGAGTCTACCTCCCCTGGGTCCCACCTGGGTGCACACTGTACATGCGGGACTTCCTTTCTCCCCTGGGCCCTGCCCGGATTCCCCGTGTAGCTATGGGACTCTCTTTGTCCTCATAGCACCGATTCCTTGATGGATGGACAAAAGGCATGCAGATCTGATACAGTCTTCTCATATATCCAGCTGCACACTGTACAGTGCGGTGGGTCCGGTTCCCCCATACAAGTAGCTGCTGCCAGCATGAGCCCCACTGGTGTAGGCTTAGATCTCTGCACAGAGGCTCTGATTCTCCCCATGCATCCACCCCAGCCTGGATGGTGTTCCAGGGGCAGTGGGATCCGTCCTCCAGAGGAGCAGGGAAGTGCAAGCCTCTCAGTGAACAACATGCCTGGTGCCTGTTGCACCCTTTCACGTTCCTTGTTTTTCTGAGCTCTTCCACTTCTCCCTGGTTTCCCTCTGCTTCCTGCTCCCCCACCTCAGGCCTTTTCCCTGCTGTGAGGCTGATCTGTCCTGTCCTTCCTGCCCAGGGACTTTCTGCAGCTGGATCTGCTCTTGCTCAGTTCCACACATTTCGCTGACGCTCTCCTTGGCATCCACCTGCCTGTGCTGGCCCAGCCCTGCCCCATCCGCCTCTCTGGGCGCTGCCACAGCCCTGACTCTGCAGCTCCCTGCAAACAGCTTTGCTCCAGCTGTTTCCCTGTGTGGTAGGTCTGGCTGCACATGCCCTGCACCACTCCAGCTGCTTTTCCTGCTGGGAAAAGCAGCCACATAGAGTATCTCCTGGCGTGGTATTTTTTGGCTGGTGTTTGGCTCCAGGTGCCACCAAGCACAGCATGGACACCATGGACTGTGAGCTCTGAGTTTTCCTCCTATTCCAGGAGGGAGAATAACCCCGTGGGCTAAAGCAGGGAACTGAGCCTCTGACTTATTTATGGTGGGAACAGTGCCCTGCCCTCCCCCTAGGAATTCATGGTATTCCTGCTCTTCCAGGCCTGCAGAGGGAGTGGGTTTGTGCAGGGCAAGTTTCCTACATGTAGGGAAGCAGAGCCTGGGGACAGGGCTCTGCCAGTCCCTGCTTCACGGGGCCTGAGCCATCCTTTTTCTCACCATTACCACTCTCACCTGCCAGGGCACTGGATGGCATGTGCCAGGGAAAATTTGCAGCCAGCGCTGTGCGACAGACCACATTCTTAGGTTTCCTCAGCCTCATATGTCTGTCCTGCGGACAATAGCCTGACAAAATGACAGGATCAGCTTCATGGATGAGAGGAGAGACCAGCATCTGTCTGTGGGGACAGGAAGCTGCAAGCTGTGCCCTCCCACCCTGGTGTCCAGCTGCGGCTGCTCGTGGGGTGGCAGTGGGTGCCTACTTGGGCTCAGCCCTGGTACCTGAAATGTGAGCACGCTGCTGCACCCACAGCCCAATGATCAGCTCCTCAGTGGTGTGGGACATTGCTCAGAGGAGCGCAGCCAGCTCAGCTGGGGCAAGAAGTAGAGCCTCTCCCTTCCACTTGAGTGCAGCAGGTTCCTGATGGTCGAGGCACTGCAGGAGATGGGGAGTCCTGGTGAGGCATCTTGAAGACAGAAACACAGGACCACTGCCTGATCAGAGCTCCTGCTGCTCACAAGTGACTGGGTTTACATCCAATTAAGTTGTAATGGATAAATTAAAGCCCTGGAGATGGCTCTGACTGTGGAAATTGCTGCTGCAGGATTTGCAGTCCCTTCTCTCAGCAGCACTGGTGACTCTACTGTGCTATTTCCATCACGCTCTGCTCCTGCCTGGCACAGCAGGGCTGAGCTGAGACATGGCTAAAAGTCTCCTGCCAGCGGTGAGGGAAAGCATACGCAACCCAATATGAGTTATAGACATGCTTCTGCTTTTATTCAGATCGCTACAGGTTATATAGTGTTACAGTTAATTATGCAGAAAGTTACAAGATCATTGGTTAAGTGTCAGAAGGCTGGAGTTGTCAGGGCGTGCCCATGCAGAGCCTTGCGGCTGGTGGACACCTGTGCCACACAGAGCTCCTGCTATCTTAACTCCTCCACTCCTTACATTCCTGTGTGTTCCTCCTTTTTCTCTTTCCCACTGGAATCTGAAGATGGTACTTTTCCAGATGATGTTATTTTCCCAGGGCCTGTGCTAGGCCCTTGGCCTGAGCCGGGCCTGAGCCAGACACTCTCACAGCTTTTACACTTTACTTTGCTCGCACAAAGCCTTCAACGATCCACTGCCTTGCATTTTCCAACAGTCTCCAGTGCCCCAAATCCCTCCCATGGTGCAGGCAAGTACACTCTGAGCAGCTGGGTGCAAAGTCAGGCTGGGCTGAGCCTGCAGCAACCCTGAATTAAGCTCTTCAATCCCTGGTGGGGAAAAGCAGAAAGGAGGTCTCCCTGGCTGTACTCTGCTCACGTGGATCTGCAGGGGAGAGAGGAGGGGGGCTTTGTCCTCTTTGCCCTTCTCTTTCTGGTCTCTGCACCCGTCCTCTCTCACAGGGAAAAGGCTCTGGGATTAATAAACATCTTAACGCTGCCTGCTGGGAATGGTGCATCACCCAGGCAGAGCAGGGGTGGGAGCTTTCAAACAGCCTAGGGAGGCTGGAGCTGGAGAAGTGCAGGGTTGTCCTGTAGGGATGAGGGCACACTACAGGTGTGGGGTGACCAAGCTGTGTGCAGGGCAGTAAGGGATGCAGGGGTTCTCCACACAGAAAACCTGGACCTTACTGCACTCCCACCTCTATTCCACAACAGCACCTATGGCACTGGGGTCCTTGCAGGACAGCTCTGATTGGGATGAGCCAACGGTAATTCGCCCTGACCAAAGCCTTGCCCTGCTCAGTGCCCCAGAGCCAGAACTTGTGCAGTGCCCTCCTCTGCACCCATGTGCAAGATCCCGTCCATACCTGAGGCTCCTTCTCTGAAAATACTCTGGAAAATCAATGGCTACTGCTGCCAGGGGTTCTGGGAGGAAGTGTGTGAAGCTGTGCCAGAGGAGGCACAAGGCTTCAGTGTACGAGGGTGTTCGAGCCCGGAGGGGCTGTGCAGACACAGGGGTGAGCAGGACAAAGAGCACTGCCTGACTCAAATGACTCCTTTTGGTACTTATCACCAGAATGTGAGTGCAGCCTCTTGGTCCCAAGTATCCTCTCTCCTCCTGTGCCAGAAAATCTCTGCTCCTTTCCCACATTACCACACGTCACCCTGCAGATCTCCTCCACGTCCTGTATGTTCCCCAGCTCCCTGCTTATGAGAGGACTGTTCCCTGAAAAACATCTCATGCTTCTGCCCTGTAGGCAATAGGAGATGAGGGCACAGCAGGGGCTGTTACACCATGCTAGGAGACATGGTCAGTTCAAGGAGCCCAGGGTACATGGGAGAAGGTCCCAGCCTCAGCCTGGTGATGTCCAGCACCACCTATTCCAGGTGATGCAGCAGGACTACATTTCCCAGTGCACTGTGTGCTGCTGAGCCTGGCAGGGCCGTGCATGTTCCACACCCAGCACCATGGCTGCAGGCTGCAGCAGCCCTCGTCCAGCTGTGAGCAGAGACTGGCAAGGTCCCTGCTGTGCAGGCACGTTGGCTGTGCCCTCATTGCCTCCCTGTCACTCCAGCTGCAAAGCCATCGTGGGGTGTACAGCATGAGGGCTGCAAATATTTGTTGTGTCATTAATATTCTTCAAGCATAGTCAGCACAGCACCTGGCAGCATTTGCTCGCTGCCTCCTGTTATCTCTTGTCGATGCTTCTCATGCCTGGGTGCCAGTGCTGTGACATCCATGGAGACAGCATCCACATCCATCCCTGTCTCTTAGTGCTGGGCAGTGATTTCAGCTCCCTGCTCTGCTTCTCCTGAAGCAAACCCCAGTGCCTGTGCCTGAGGGGCACTGATGCCTGAACCCAGCTGAGTGTGTGCCTGCTGGAAGCCCCATGGGGGCAGTGAAATTGAAAATGTTGGGAGCACTGATAACATAAAGCTAGCCACCACCTCTGAAAAGGAGGGACAGGCAGCTCTGGCTGTGCCTGCACCACGTGTAACCCAGGGCGATGTGACATGGAGCCACGTGAGCACAACTACAGAGAATCATAGAATGGTTTGTGTTGGAAAAGACCTTAGAGATCATCTTGTTCCAATCCCTCTGCCATGGGCAGGAACACCTTGCACTAAACCAGGTTGCTCAAAGCCCCATCTAACCTGGTCTTGAACAATGCCAAGGTTAGAACATCCACAACTCTGGACAACCTGTTCCAGTGCCTTACTCTCAGGGAAGAATTTTTTCCTAAAAACTAATGTAAACTTAGTCTGTTTGAGGTTGAAGCTATTTCCCCTTGTTCTATCTCTTCCCAGTTCCTGATGAAGCCCCTCTCTAGTTTCCCTATAGGCTCCCTTTAAGATACTGGAAGGTTGCTATCAGATGGTCACACAACCTTCTCTTGAAGATTGAACCCAGCTTTCTCAGCCTGTAATCATAGGGGAGATCCTCTGGTCCCCTTCATCTAGTCGCCTTCATCTTCATAGCCCTTCATATCATCTTCATAGCTCTTATCCTGACTTGCTCCAATAGTTCCATGTCCACATTCTTGCAGCGAATAAGCACTACAGGAGCTTATTCACAGATCACCAGGAGCTGGTCACTTCATACCAAACAGGTAGGAACAATGCTACCATCTCCAGCATCACCCAACCTGCTCCTGAACCAGCCTGAGCAGCTTATCTCACAATACCCGGCCATGCTCCCAATCCTTCAACACTGCCCGGCAGCTAACAGGGCTTCTCCTTGTCCTCTTGACTGAGCCTGGGAAATGGCAGCAGCTTCATGCTCATCTCGGGAGGCTGTGTCAGCCTTGCTCCATCTCCTGCATCTTGCCAGGCTATGAGTAACACTCCCCAGGGACATTACCGCACACCTGAAGGGCTTGTAGTTCTGCCAGATGTGAGCCAGGAGCATAGATGCCAAGAACCTGGTCTGGCTGCAGTGATGGGACAAGTGGGGCCATACCATAGTGGACTGGCCTCGGACAAGGGGTGACCCACAGCACCAGTCGCAGAACAAGTGTCCTGGTTTCAGCTGGGACAGGGTTAATTTTCTCCCTAGCTGCTGTTTCAGTGCTGTGATTTGGATTCAGTATGGGAATAATGATGATAGCACACTGATGGTTCAGTTGTTGTTCAGCAGTGCTTACCCTCACTCCAGGACTTTTCAGTTTCCTATGTTCTGCCGGTGACCAGGTGGACAGGAAACCAGGAGGGAGGACAGGAGAGCTGACCCAAACTGGCCAGTGGGATATTCCATAACATAGAACATCATGCCCAGGAGCTACTGATAACTGCTAGGCACCGATAAGCAAATGGTGAGAAACTGTTGTGTCTCATTTAATTCACTTGAGTTTTGTCCTTCTCCTTTTAATTACATATTTTATTTTCAATATTATTGTATATAACAGCAACAATAATAATAATTTTTAAATTATTAAAATGCTCTTATCCCAACCCACAGATTTTGCCTTTTTTCCCCTGAATCTTCTCCCCACCATGGCAGAGGGAGAGTGAGTGAGCATCTGTGCGGCGCTGACTTGCTGGCTGCAGTTAAACTGTGATATCAAGAGCCTTCACCCATGGTTCATCACTGCCCTTTGATCTATGTGGCTTGATGTTGCTGCAGGGAGAAACTCAGAAGCAGTGCAGCACTATGTAGGGAAAGGCCAGTGAGGGCATGCATAGCTCAGCACAGCGTCTGCCAGAGACCCTACAGAACACACCCAATGGGCACAGTTCACCCCAGAGACCCTCCACGAACAAACCAACATCCTCCTGCTTGCCCTAGCTTCCTTACCCATCCCAGAGCTGACAAAAAGAAAACCTTCTGGAGGAAAACAATGCTGGAGAACCATTCCCCTCTGAGCACTGAGCTTCTGTATGGGAAGGGCACATCCCACCCCAGCCCCATCAGCGTGGGTGAGAGAGATGCTCCCAGTCCCTTCTGCTCTCCTGACCTCAGGCAGAGACTGTGGAGCCCTGCTTATTTTCCCAGATGCCTGAGCAAGAGATGAGTGCTGCAAGGAGCTCCCCACCCCTGAGCCAGTGGTCACTCAGGCTGCACCTCTCTGAGTAACTCCTCAGCCTGCCCATGGACCTGTAATCATCCACACCGTGCAGTTTTGTTTCCTGGCAGAGCTATGGCCTGGGCTGAATGGGGCAGGTTCAAGGGAGGTCATTTCGCAGATTGTTCACACGAGAAAACATGGACACAGCCACCTTGAGGCAGAGAATTTATTTGTGTGCCTGTCTTCCTGTGTCTCTCGCCTTCCCCTTTGGCTGCCCCTCTCAGTGCCAGGGCACAGGGCAGCAATGTGACAATGCTGAATTCTGGATGCCCATGGGAACCCTTCACCTGGAGGTCACCATTGCCACTGCCATGGCAGTGATGCTGTGCCCAGGTGTTAGAGGAGCTGGAAAGCGAAGCATCAGTTCTCTGTGCACTAGAAAACTGGGAGCTCCCTGTGGCTGCAGGCACTTCCTTGCCCTTTCCTGTGTCCTTGTGCCCTTTGCAGGCAGGGCAGGCTGAGGCAGCACAAGCTGAGGCATGGCCTCCCAGTGTGGGGAGGGAAGGCAGCTGTGCTGTGCTTGTCATGGAAGCTGCTACTTGCAGCCAATTCAATCACAGCTCTCTTATTGCTTCCCCCAGCTGCTGAAAATCTCATTATGTTTAGCGAGCTCCGTGAGCAGCCCTGCCAACCTTCCTCGTGTCCTCTCTCCTTCCATGAATCCAGGCACCCTGACTGCTGAGGAAGTGCATCAGCACGCTCCATGGGGCCTGGGATGAAAAACCTGCACCTCATACACACATCGATGGATCTGGCACGGGCAAGGTGTACCGGGATTTTCCACAAAGACAAAAGCAAGGGAAGGGGGTGTGCGTTGTTCTAAGCGGTGACATCTCAACAGCACGACAGTGAGGACACAAGGCTATCCACAGACAGCCGCCTTGTACAGTGGGTCAAAAACAGGGAAAAAGGGTGGGTCCCACTTGGCTCTTTTAGGGTCAAACATGAGGCTGATGGTCCCAGGCCAGCAGCAGTGCAAGCAAAGGATACTTGAGCCAGGACAAATGGTGGCAGGTGGGATATATGCTGGCTCCAGCACAAGGCAGAGCAGAGACAAATGGGGCAGGGCTTTGATCCTGCTGTGTCCTGCATGCTGGAGCCTGATTCCATTAATGCCTTTGATTACTGTGACCTCATTTCTGTCCACCTGTGTCATGGGTGGCTGGTCACCCCACCCTGCGGAGCTCTTGCTCTGCAGTGGTCGATTGCAGCAGCACTGGACTGACTGGTCTCTGGGGGGTAATTACAGACGAGAGACACCCGCTGCTGCAGGCTGTGGGTGAGCCAAGTGTGTCACCACCAGCCCAGTGCCTGGGATGTAAGTCACACCAGGATGCATGGCAGGGCCTTCCTTATGGGTCATTCAGGAACATCTCTGTGGATGCCCTGGAGCCTGGACTCTCACAAAGAGGGACAATAAGAGGCGTTAATCTCTGTTTCTGCTGGATGAAGGGGCAGAGTGCTCCCCATGGGAAGTTTTGGCATGAGACAGGACCTTCCCTTTCCTCCCAGGTCTGCTGTGATGCTGCTTTAGGTCTGCTCAGGATCTTGCCCTTGGACTGATCTTGGGCTGGAGCACACGTGACTTCATGCACGTATTTATACAACAAAGGGCAGCTGCTCTCTGAGCTCCGGGCACTGTGCCATCCACACCACTCACACCAACTTTCCAGGACACTGTGCCCTCTTCTCTCCTTCTCCCCCACCTGCCCAGCCTCTGTGGGGAGCAGGATCATTCCCCAGCAAGCCGTGGTCAGGGGCTGAAGGCCGGGGAAGGCTCCTGGGGGTTCTGCAGGACCACACACTGAGGAAAAGCGTGAGCAGGGGCCCAGCCAAGACCTCAGCTTTCCAGTGTCCCATGTGCGAAGGAAGCTGCTTTGGGGAGGCATAGCATCCTGCTGATGGCTACTGCATACCGGGACATGGACAGGTGTCCCAGGATAGGTCAGGCAGGAGCTGTGCCAGCTTAGGGTCCCACTGGCAGCAGTGGTGCCTCATCCAAAGCACCATTGGCACAGCACCAGGCAGAATGATGGGGCTGTGCAGACCACAGAAGGCCAGGTAGCACCATCAGCTGTGCCACCTTTTCCCCTCCAGCAGGCTGCTGGCTTCATTTCCCTGGAGAAACCACTGCTTGCCTTTTTCTTCCCTTTTCATCTGGTTCCCTTTGGGCTCAGTATATTTTGAGCACTTCTCTCTTCCTAGATACCCTGGGTGGCATAGGCGGTTTCTCGGGACTTGCTTTTCTCTGGAAGCTGTACGGGCTGAGAACTGTGAAGGGGAAGTCCAAGCCCTTTGTTTAATGGGATCAAAAGAGAAACTCCACCAAACACTCCATCAGTTTTCTATGAAAGAGAACTATGATGACTGGGGTCAGCAGATGGGATGGGGGCGTAACATTCACATGGGAGCAATGCAGAGAGGCTTGAGCAAAGAAGGAGGTGCAGGGTGAAGGGTTTGTCGAGGAGAGAGAGAGCTGCTCAGGCAGTGGGACAGACCGCTGGCACAACATTCCGCCTATAATGGAGAGCAGATGGTGGGAAGTGGGTATAAAGCATGAGGGCCGAAAAAGCACTTCAGGAGCTCTGATCTTGGTGCAGAGAGTCTCCAGGCATCAGGGTTCAGGGGGAAGCTAGTCTGACGTAAGATACTACTTCAAATCTTAAAATGCCCACCTGCTGTGCTTAGCCGCATTCTCTGTCCAAGAACCAGGGTGGGATGTGCTGAAGATGGTTCTGGGGATGGAAACAGGAATAGGTGAGGCAGATGTGGAACTGCTTCAATGTCAGAGCTGGAAACCCCATTTCTGAGCGCATCTTCCTCAAACCAAAATGCAGNCACCCCCCCAGCCTTACTCCACCCTGCTCCCAGCTGCAAACTGCTTATATCCAATTTTATGTGCTAAAAATATCTTTCTGGGCAGTCAGCAAATGCACAGCCAAATGGGAGACGTTGGTAGTCTGAGCATGAAGAGGAATTTGGGTGTATTTGGGGTTGGTGTGGGCTGCAGCACCAGGCCAGGGGGTCTGGGCAGGGGGCAGTGGGCTGGCAGATCTGCAGAGGGACCTTCATCAAGGTGGCAGTGCCACCAAGAGTCTTTCTTGGCTTGGGTGTGTGCTTCTGGGGAGAAGGCATGTGCAAGTGGACTCAGGAAGGTGGGGAGATGTTCTCTGTGGAGAGCAGTCAGCAGGTCCTGCTCCCTCTCCCGGGAAGAGGTGATGCAGCAGCCATAGCACAGGGATTATCCAGACCCCAGGGCCTCCCCCTGCTCTGCCTGGCACCCAGAGTGCCCTCCTGGGAGCCCTACAAGATGCTGGGCTCTCCCCTGCCACAGCTCTGCTCTCAGCACGCCTGTCCTGATCAGACCTGGCAGCTCCTCAAGCCACCATAGAGGCAGAGACTGTAGCCTTGTGCTAGGCTTGGAGGCTTTGGGTGACCTGTTCCCCTGCCGCTGTCACCAGCTGGGTGACAGCAAAGGTGCCCCAGTGCCACCATTCTCTCAAGTCAACAAAGCTTCCTGCAGACCTCACTGGGTCCAGGGCAGACCACGGAAACTGATCATGACCAAGCAGTCACCTTGGAGGGATCCCCCTGCACCCCAGCGCTATTGGGACTCCTCCTACCCTGTTTCTGCCCGTGGCTCTGGGCTTCTGTAGATGAGCTGTAGGGGTTTCAGATGTCTGTGTTCATTTCGGGAAAGGGGCTGGAGGGTTCCCAGTTTCAGGGTGGAATGGAACATGGGCCACTGTCCCGTTGATGGCACTGCAAGATGCCTGTGCGGAAGGAGGTTTGGGCCTGGTAGGATTGGGGAGGTCACTGGAGGGGTGAGGAACACCCACACTGGTCTCCCTCGGGGACAAGGATGAGGTAGGGATGAGGATGAGACCCTAATGCACTTCTGTTATTTGTGAGTTCTGACACAGTAATAGACTTTACTGTCAGGGGACATGGTGGCTGTGTTAGCAGTGCTTTTCACAAAGCCTGATTCTCAAAAGCCACGGCTACTTCTCCTTTTCCTTGTGGTTTTGTGGATGGTTTTGAGCCCTCAATGTTCTTCTCTATCAGAAGCAAGTCTGATTGTAAATTTCAGGTGGTTTGGTTTTTTCTGTCTTCAGTCCAAAAGTCTGAGTCTGGGTATTTCTTCGATGCCTGAATGGACCTTCAGGAAACAGCCCATCAATCACTTTTGCAATGGTACTGAATTCAGTGCATATGGCTGAGTGTGCTGGCTGTCAGTATTTCTTTAGTGTTTTCTTGTGGATGCTATGCACCAATACAACAACAAATCTCAAAACAATGATAAATTTCTAAGGAGGGAGAGACCAAACACAGATTTCCAGGTCTCAGCATGTTTCAGGAGTGGGGAAAAGAAATAATCACATCAGCTACAATAGGAAGCCTATTGAACCACATGTGAATTTTTGAAGCTTGGTTGTTTAATTTCATTGGTTTTGCTTCTTTCACATGCCAAAGAGAGTCAGTGAGAGTGTCTGTGTCTAACTCTGGGATTTTATCAAGGCATTACCCAGTGAGCGCTGGCTGTGGCCATTCTCCTGGGTGCTTGCACCTTTGTTGACTGCACTAGGACAAGAAAAGCCTGGTTCCCAAAGCACAGTGATCCACCAAGGAAACAAGGAAGATGTGACTTTGTGCTGCTGCTCTCTTGGTGAAAGCTTTCTAGAAGGCTTCCCCCATTAACCTCACAACAGCTGTGTGTGACACAGCTGGACTCAATGTACTGATGCCCCCAAATGGACCTTGGAATGATCTAGTTTACAGAAACCCCTCAGTGCGGCTGGTTTACTGGGATAATACAGATAGATACACCAAGCACTGTCCTGAGGATGGTGGTTCCTGGGAAGGATCTGCCAGGGAGCTCTGAGCCAGCAAGACCCACCTGGGTGGTGAAAAACACCCTTGGTGACAGCACCCATTCCCAGAACACTGATAGTGTTGGACCATACAGCATTTGCTCTTGTCTGCCTAGGAAAGCACAGAGAGAGAGACTGTGTAAACCACAGAGATGAAAGAGGAAGGGCCCAGGGGAGCTGCGAGGGCACAGGGAGTCAGGACTCATGGAAGCTTGAGGCTGTGCAATGGTGTGTTAGATGGAAAGGGGCTCAGAGAAGAGCTTGGTGGTGACATCTGCAGGGACAGGAGACTGGGGGAGTGTGAGCAAGCCCCAGATGGAGAGCACTTAGGGAATCCTCTCCCATGTTGAAAGACCCTGCCTGATTTTGACAGTAACAGGAATAAGACACTTCCATCCAGCTCCAGGAAAACCCTCTTAGCCCCATACTGTGCTCACTGTGCCCATGTTGAGGGTTTCACATCCTACAAGGCACTGACAAAGAGTAGCTCAGAACAGGGTAGCAGAAAAGGTTTGCAGAAGAAAGGAAATGGGAACACATCCAGGTTTAGGAGCTTGTCTGATTTGGAAACTCTACTGGTGGGGTTCAACAGCAAGAATTTTGTAGCTGGATCAGTTCAAGGGAATACGAAGAGAGTTTTTTGGAAGTATTTAAAAGATGAGTAGATGTGGCACTTAGGGACATGTTTTAGTGGTGGGCTTATTGTGCTGGCTTAGTGGTTGGACTTGATGATCTCAGAAGTGTTTTCCAACCTAAAGGATTCCATGATTTGAAGGTGAAAGTGATGCATGGTGAGAACACCTTAGGGTGGCCTTGGGTACATTAATCCGGGGTGTGTTCCTCAACATCCTCCACTGAATCTGGAAGGAGAGAGGAGAGAGACAGACATGAGAAGGTTTTGGAGGTGTTTGTGGGAGCAGGGCTATGGGAACACGAAAAAAGGCTGGACCACGACACCTGGGAGTGTGCATGGAGCCCGCACCCGCTGCCTGCGGGAGGAGAATCAACACCAAGGCTGGTGGGATGCTCTCTTCCCAAAGAGGAAGCATCTTGCACCACATGTGATTCCCCTGTGGGGCTGTCTCATTTCTGTGTGAGCGCCTCTCCTGTGCGGGGTTACACAGACACCTTTCCTGAGCGGCTCACACTGAGTCCTGCCCAGGGATTTCATGCCAGCATGGCCCTGCCAGGGCTGGCTCTGGCATTTCTCCTGGTCCTTGCTCCTCTGCAGCTTGCACAGGGACAGGTGCACCATGGTCCTAGGAGTCCGCGGGCATATAAGGAAGCAGGTAAGAGCAGGTTGTGCCTCTCTCTCAGAAAAATGGGATTGCTGCTCCTCTACCTGTGTGGGCTTACCCCACTCAGCCCAAAGCTGAGGCTGTGGGAGGGATGAAACTGCTGTCTGCATCAGCCTGAGACACTCAGGCATCCTTTGGGTTGTGGTGGGGCAAAGCTCTGACTGGGATAGAGGGCAGCAAGCCTCGGGGTGCTGGGAAAACCTCCATGAGTGTGGGAGCTGCAGTGTCCCTCTAGGAAGCGGGCAGTGTTCCTGGGAGCAGGAGGTGGCTGGGTGTTGTTATGCAGCAGACAGATAAAGCTGTGGTAATCGGAACACTGGTGCCCATTCTGGGCAGTCCAAGCAGCAACCGTGTCACAGGGAAAGGTGATGATGGTGTTCATCAAAGATGTGGGGAGCTGTGAGATGATTCCCCCTGTCAGCTGGGATGCCTGCTCTCTCCCATAGTCCATGGGTCTGAGGGAACTGTAGTTTGGTGAGATTGTTCACATCCAGAGGCTTGTTCTGTTCTTTCTCCATGCCAGGAGGGCTAGGGGCACCTCCTGGGTCTCTGCTGGGCTCTTCCTGCAATGGAGGTGGGCTTTCCTCTGGTGATTGTGTGCTGTGCCCTGGGGTTGCTGGTACCTGTTGAGGTCCCCATGGGGCACAGCATGGCTAGGGGACCTGAGCTGTGAGTCATTGCCATGGGGAAATGGGAGCACAAGTGGCTACCAAATTGTCAGATGGGTCGTGAGTCACGCTGTGCATTGCTGGTGGCTGAAGGGATGCTGCCCTTCCAGCAATGGGCAGCTCTCAGCTATCCAGGGCAGGATGGAGCCTCTTCTCCTCTCACGGGCTGTACTTACATCTGGGACTGACCCAAAAGGATCCCAAATGTCACCCTTGGGTAGGGTGTGTGTTGTTCCAGGGGGCTGAACGGCAGGAGGGGAGAAGGTGCGTGAGGGGGATCCTAACAAGGCTGGGACCAAGTCAAGGGCTTCATGTCTGTCAGGTAGTTTGCCTGCCACAGTGAAGTGGCAGATCTGAGGGCACTTGGAGGGATTCAGCTGAGGGGGAGTAAGTTTCGTGTCTGCACCACGTGGTTTAAAAGGATGGGGCTGGTGACCACCGTCCTTAGTGGTGGAGAGCTGAGAATGTGGTTGAGATGATGGCATGGAAACCTGCAACCAGACAAGGGAAGTGGTGAGTGCGGGCTGGCAGGAAGTGGGCAGCTGTAGCTGAAGGAAGGTGTTTCATCTTCGTTTAGGGAAGGCTGCCTCCATGCCCAGTGCCTCCTCACGGACTTGTTTTGCACTGAGTGAGCAAGCCTAGGTGACATATCTTCCAGGGCAGGACAAGGCAGACTCATTTCGGGTGAAGTGCAGAGCCTGGGCTGAGCACATTGTGTGCCTTTGTGGCCAGAGGTGTGAACATACGTGGTCTGAGGGACAGAATCTAGTTGAAAGCTTCTTTCACCTAGTGTGGAAAAAACTGATTTACACACAGAATTAAGGTATTTGATTTATTTTCACTTCTGCACAGAAAGGTGTGCTAGATGGGAAATCCACACAGCCAGCACACTGAGGCACACAAAAGCAGGTAGAGACACAATCTTTGGCTATTAGTATATCGTACTGAAGTCACTGCTTGCCTGCCTTACTATGACTCATCCTTTCCCCTCTTCACTGTAAAAGCACAGTGTTCCCTGAAATCATGGTACAAGCTAGGTGAGTGGTGGTCTTTTTGAGAGAAGGAGGCAAATGAACTGAGGACGTGGGTTTTTTACTACTATTAAGAGCAAAGATTCATCACTAGGGTGATGAATAACGTAACAGAACTCGTCAAAACTGGGTGTTTGTTAGCTCCCAGTTAAACATCCTGGATGAGGAGGGTGTTATCTTTTCTGTTTTTCCCCTTTCAAGGGCTTAGACGATTAATCTTCTCCCTGCCTCATTCCTGTAGTTATTGTTTCCACCTGCTGAATTCCTTTGTTATCACTTGTTATCTGGAACTTTGCTCCTGTTATTCAGCATTGCTGCTGGCAGTCACTTCATGGGACCAAGCTGTGGAGTCTGCAATGGCAGCAGAGGCTCTCTGGGTCTGGGGCACTCACGGGAGAGAGCAGCACCCACCAGGCTGCTAGATGCCTCTGGCTGGGGTCCCTCTGCAGTGGCAGGTGGGCAGGAGGGCCTGTGGATAACCCTGAGGGTGTGAGGAGGGATAAAGCACCTAGGGAATGGGGCTCATCCTGGGATGTGCCATCTCTGCCACTCCTCTGAAGAGAGGGGGACTGGCAACCCTCTGGATGAAACACCCTCACCCCTGAGGACACTGCCAGAGCCCAGTGACCCTCAGGCTCTCCCTCCTGGCCTTTGCACACAGGAAAATGTACATTTCCCAAGTGGGACCCCAAGCTGTTTTTTACCCCCATGAAGAACAGCTATGCCTTGAACGAACTGGTGCAGCTGAACTGTACCAGGGAGTCTGTGCCATCCGTCACCAAGATCAGATGCATTTCCAGAGGGGCCCAGGCCGAGTGGAATGAGACTGCCACTTGCAAGGGTAAGTACAGCCCTGCATCACTGTGGCCCAGGGTCCCAAGCTGGTGACAGACCCTCCATGACCTGGCCATGCACATGACAGTGCAGGAATAGGAGCTCTGGATGCTTTGGCTTTCCCCCATGTCCTGGCAGTGACGATGCTCTTTTTGTCTTAGCAGCTTCCTGTAGGCACCAACTGGGGTCTGTACTCCTGGGGAGAGGAATCCTTCCCAGCCAGCATCTATCTCCTGCCTCAGCATGGAGCAGGAACAGCTGCAGGGGTTCTACTTGTTTGCCTGGAAAGCTTTTCTAGGGTTTAGGTTATCTCTAGTGTGGGAGGCTGTTACTGCTGTATGGCTCACCTGTGCATGAGGGAGAAAAGAAAATGGGGTTTCAAGCACCTCATAGCTGGGTGGAATCCAAGGGAGGCTTGTGAGTCTTGGAGATGGGGTGATGAGGAGCCCTGTGCCCTTGGACACATGGCTGGGCACATGGTGGAGTGGAGGGACTCTCATACATGTCAGGGTGAATAGTCAGAATCATGAGACACCTGTCCCAAGTCTCCTCTCATCACCTCCCACAAGTACTCCTCACCCACTTTTATCTCTGACAGAAACATGCCAAAGGCCTGCTTGGTGGGACCCCAGACTACAGCTGGCACTAGCCCGTGAGAGTTACAAAGAGAATGAAGAAGTCACTCTGAGCTGCAACAATGGTTTCCAGCCATCCTTCTCCCACATCAAATGTGCAAACAGGGTTCAGCCATCCAATTATTCGGGATTCCTAAAGGGAGATGTGTGGCTGGGGAGAAAGAGCAGTGATGTGTGGATTGAGGTTGAGGGGAACATAGTGTGCATTGGTAAGCAGGGTGTCAGGAGGTGCTTCCTACAGAGCTCTGCGGTCAAATCCTGCCCCGTTCCTCCAGCTCTGAGCTTCCATCATCACCACTGTGGCCAGGGATGCACTTCTGATGCTGTGTCAGGGCCACTCAGATCTCAGTGCTTTTGATACCTGAGACCATTCCCCTACTGAATTCTGGCCTTTCTCTGTCCACCACCTGCCTTGACAGGCACCAGCCCCATCTGACACCAACGAGGAGAGCTCCATCCCAGCCAGACTTATCAAGGGGTCCCACGATACCAGATGGGTGTGTCACCTTCCCTCTCCTTCCAGGGGCTAGAGGGACCGCTGGGAATTGCTGAGCCCCTGCCACATACCCTGCTCCTCCTTGAAACCTCCCAGCCCAACTAACACCCACTTTCACCTCTGTCAGAAACATGCCCAAAACCCCTCTGGGGCCAAAGGCTCCAGCTGGCACCAGACCAGGAGAGTTACAAGAACAATGAGGAAGTGATGCTGAGCTGTCCCAAGGGTTTCCAGCCACCCTTCACCCATGTCAAATGTACAGGAAAAGTTCTGTGTATTGTCAATGGAAAACCTGCATACAGAGAAGCTTGGAATGGAAGGGGCAGCAGAGGCAGCTGGATCAACATTCAGGCCATGTTCAAGGCACAGTGCCTTGGTAAGGAGGCCTCAGGGACACTCGTGGCTGCCCTGCTCTGCCCTTCCTGAGCTGGGAAGGCAGGCTGTGGGGGCACAGGAGGATTCTGGCTCTGTGCTGCCTGGGAAGTGGCAGGTGCTGCTGAAGGCAGTGTCGAGGCAGCTCCTGAGTCTGTGCTGTGCCTGGCCTGGGGGTCCAGGGGTGCCCTGACAAAGAAGCCGTGTGTCAGGGTCTAGAGCATCACAGGACCCTGCTCCCTGTGTACAAAATCATAGAATTGTTTAGGTTGGAAAACACCTCTAAGATCATCAAGTCCCACCATCAACCACCACTGCCAACTCCACCATGGCCCTCGGTGCCACATCTTTTTGATATCTCCAGGGATGGTGACTCCATCACTTCCCTGGACAGCCTGTTCCAGTGCTTGGAAATCCTTTCAGTAAAAGAAGTTTTTCTAATATCCAATCTAAACCACCCTGACACAACTTGAGTCTGTTTCCTCTTCTCTGTCACTTGTTACCTGGGAGAAGAGACCGACCCTCACCTCCAGCAACGAGATCCCCCCTGAGCCTCCTGTTGTCAGCTCCCTCAGCTGCTCCTTGTCAGAGTTGTGCCTCAGATCCTTCACCCTCAGCCCACACAGGAAGGGTGAAGGCCTGGCCCCCTCCTCATGTGCTGGTCCCCCATCCCTGTCCCTGCTGCATGCTGTTGTCATCCTGCCTGAGGGACAAATGGGGTGACAGTGTCTGAGCAGGCTTTGTGTACAGTACAAACCCCTCATGGGGTCCCCTCAGTCCCTGACTCCAGCTTCTCCTGACCTTTCCCAGGAGACCTGGGGGAAGAAGTTTGGAGTCCTTCTTGCCCTCAGCTTCTTGCCAAGAATCTGATAAGGAAAGGCCACTCCGTGCAGTGTCCTGGAGTCCATCTCTTGCCCTGATGGGCCAGGGAAGGGGATGCTCTACTCCATCCCCTGGCACGCCCTATGGAGTCATGCTCTGCCCTGCTAACACCTTCCCATCTTTTCTCTTTCTGCAGAGAAATGCCAGAAGCCCCAGTGGGACCCCAGGTTTATATTTGACCCAGAACAGGGGACCTTCAACCCCAATGAAGTGGTGAGGATGAGGTGCCCTGAGGGTCACTGGCCCCCACCCATGGAGATCAAATGCCTGATGTTGAAGCCAAGAGGAGGTTCCAAGACTCCTCGTAGTGGCTGGATAGTGAGGAATGGCACAGACACCTGGCACCTCATGGAGGAGAACTTGACCTGTGTGGGTAAGCGAGCGAGCCAGACACTCTCCCAGTGCTCTCAGTCTGTGCTCGCCAGGCAGGGAGGGCAGCGCTGCATGTGTGCCCCTGGATCAGTGCCCTGTGCTCAGGGTGGTCAGGGCATGGCACAGAAATCCAGAGAAAATTCTGGATGCACCCCAGGTTTCTGTCCATGCTGTCGGCAATTCTGGCATTTGCAGTCTGGGAGAAGGCAGAATGTCCTTGTCCACTGTGTGCTGGGGACAGGCTAGTGAGGGAATGGGGTAGGGGTGGTGGAGTTTGGTGTCAAGGCTTGGAGGGGAAAGGAAGAAGTGAACCTCTTGGAACGTTCTCTTCACAGACATCCTCCAGGTTGTCCCTGAGAGCTTGAAGATTTCCAGCACCAGCATCAAACTAAACTGGACCTGCATGCTCCCTGATGCCTGCCAGAATGTTCGGGCCAGGTGCCGGCTGGAGCAGCATTTCTCCTCAAACTGTGAAGCTGAGGAGGTGAAGGGAGAGCAGATGTTACAAAGCCAGGAGGGAACTTTCACCTGCTCCCCTCTGCAGCCATACACTGTCTATAGTGTCACCATCTCCCTGCTGCCTAGCACAATTCTGTACACACGGCTCCTCAGGACAAAGGAAATGGGTATGTTTACATGAAATGTCAAGATGCCCCTCACCCTGAAGCTCAGCCAGGGCATCTGTTCCCTGTTGTGCTGTTCCTGGGATCAGAGCTGCTTGGAGCTTGTGGGGATCTGGGAAAGGGGCTGTGCAGGGTCCTGAGGAGGGCATGTCCCCTCCTCATTTTCCCCCTCCTCACCACACCGTTGCAGCTGCAGAGGCACAAGCAGCCTTTGTGGGGGACAAATACTTGCTACCCATGCATGATCCTGTTCTCCTGTGCTTCCAGTGCCGGACAAACCAGAGAAGCTGTGGCTGGATGCTGGCACAGGGTCCCTCAGGTGGAAGGCGCTGCCCTCCTGCAAAGGGGAGATCACTGGATACCAGGTACCAGGGTCCACGGAGTGCCCGTGGTCCCCCTCACCTTGCCAGGTGTCTTCCTGCCTGGAGCTCTGTGCAGGCAGCCTGAGAAGAGGTGTGAGCCCTCCTTGGCCACAGACTGTACCCTGCTGGTGCTCCTGGAGGGGCCAGGTGCCCTCCTGTGCCCAGCCAGCAGTAGCAGCCCCTCTTCACAGAGCTGCCCAGTGCAGGAGCAGGGCGTTGGTGCTGCTGTCTAGCAGCTCCCTGTCCTTCCTCCAGCTGAACATCACCACCATGAGAGCCGAGGACGGCAGCTTCCTCGAATTCAATCAGGTGTTGGTGAACCAGTCCATCACGGAGTATATGCCACCCCATCAGACAGCTGGCAGCAAATACCTGGTGACAGTGCAGGGCCTGACAGCAGCTGGGGCTGGGGCTGCATCACGGCTGGAATTCCAAACCTACGTGCTGGGTAATGGTGGTTCTGCCCTGGCTCTGGTTGGGGTGGCCTCTCAGGGGTTGAGTGCTGAGCCTGGAGCAGCTCCCAGAGCTGTGTGTGCACCATCTGTGTCCCAGCTCGGACAGGGACAGGGAGTGTGGGCACCTGGGTCAGCACTGGGCATGAGGCTGGCTGAGTCCTGCCTCGAGGGTTTGCATTCGCAGGTTTCCCCAGAGGAGCTGCACTCCTTCAGCTGCTCTGTCGGCCTTTGGTAGCAGAGCTGGCCCCTCTACTCTTCCACTGAAGAGCTGCTGCTCTTCAACAGCTGCTGCTGTAGAAGCAGCAGCCTGCTGCAGCCATCTCAAGAGCTCTGTACAGAAGCAGCAGCCTGCTGCAGTCATCCTGACTTTGATAAGCAACCCTGTTCCCCTGGGAAAACGCATACCAAAGGATTGATTTAGCCATGAACACCTGTGTGTGAATGCCTTTCTTGCCTCCCAGAATGCTGGTTTGTTCTGTCTCTCCCACTGCGCTTTCCCAAGAAAGAAACAGATAAATACTGAAATATGTGTGAATAAAGAGGGATCCTGCTAGAAGCAGTGGTCTCTGTTTTTTTCCAAGCTGCTGCAAAGGAAGTGACACCCATTGCTGCATCCTACAGGTGCACGGGTGGCTCAAGGTCAGAGAGCACTGGGGCTGCTGAGCCGAGGTCTGTGTCCTCCTGCTGTGTGCAGGATGGCTCAGCAGGCTGCCAGACCCTCCAGCTGGGGACATGGGACAAGTCCCTGTGCCCCAGAGCCTCTGTCTGCCCTGCCCAAGCATGTGTGCAGGCAGGGAAAGACTGTCTTGCTGCCTGTCCCTTCAGCAGCCAGGGACACACATTTGCACACACATGCAGACATCCAGCACTGAAGCTGGGGCACTGCCGGTGCATGGCCCAGGCTGTGGCACCCACTCGTCTCTGTATCAGTTGCAGGGCAGCCTCTGGGCCCTTGGCCTGGGTCAGCAGTCGTGGTAGTGGTGGTGGTGCTGGTGTTGATCCCCTTGTCTGCAGGGATCCTCTGGTTCGTGCTGTCCAGGTGAGTGGCAGGAGATTTGGAGTCTCAGCTCAGCCTCAGGCCATGCTGTACTGTCGGGTGGGTGGGGATGGAGGGGGTTCTCCAGCTGCTTCCACCCTTCTCTGGGTGCAGAGGTTGCAGCTGGCTGGTCCTACCACAGCCTAGCTCTTGGGCTCCTGGCTGGGGCTCTGATTGTCTTCCTCAGGACTGGGACAGGGGCCCTGTGTGCTAAGAGACCCTCTCCCCTTGTTGCTCTTGCAGCCACCACTGCTGTCCCCTGGGGTGTGGGTGGGCGATGCCTGCCAGGGCAGAGGGGGGCGGTGTGCAGAGCCCTCCATGCCACTGCTGCTGGGTTCAGCAGGGTCTGGCTCACATCAGCCTCTCCCTGACTCAGGACTGCCCTTTGCCTTCCCAGAAAAAAGAAGGCCTTGCCCAGCAAAGCCGAGGAGGATCATTACACAGGTAGGGTCCCCAGCACAGAGGTTGGGCTGGAGCTGGGAGGGCAGCACGTGTGTTTCAGGAGAACCTCTTGGCATTCTGAGGTGGCTGCAGGCAGCCCAGCTGGCTTTGCCTGACCTGTCAGACCAGCGTGTCCCACATCTATTCCCGGCTGAGACCCTGCTCGGTGGCCTCTTCCAGCAGCTCCTGGCTGGGGTCTCCCTGTGGTGCCAGTGAGGGTTAGGAGCTGCCCTTCCTCCTCACCCTCTCTGGGGTATGCAGCACCTCTTCCCAGCCCTGCTGTCCTGATGGTGTGCGTCCCAGGGTGATCTGCAGCCCCCGGTGGTGCTGCCTGAGGCTGCTCTGCTCCTTCTCCCACAGCCCCCAGTCCCTCACACTGTTTCTGTTCTCTTGTCCCCCCAGAGCTCCAGCCCTATGAGAACGTAGAAGGGGATAATTACTGCATGATCAAGACCTTTCTGGCAGAGAAGGATGCAGGTAGGGAATGGGTGGTCCTGTCAGTGACCCCACAAGGCACAGAGGGGACTGGCAGCTGTGATGGAGAGTGTGAGCTCCCCATGCTGCCGAGTGCATGCTGCAGCCTCTGCCCTGGGTTCTCTTGGCCCCTGCAGGTAAATGTGGCCAGGCTGGAGAGCCTTTTCCCCAGACCCTGCCTGTTCAGGAATTCTCAGGAGACAGTCAGAGCAGTGAGGGAGAAGCTGGAGCGGACATCTGAGGCTCAGTGGTGATGTGACTTCTTGAGGCTTGGTCCTCCACCACCAGTGATGCCTCAGGATGCCTCTATTTTTCATGTGTCTGTAATCCTGTAATCCTTTAGTGTATAACTCTAGGCTCCATACAGGGTGCTAAGCTACTGATCTCAGCATTTTTAGACAAAACAATTCCTCTCTAAGCTTGAAACTCAAGGACACCTTACTGTCTCAGGCCCCAAGATACGTAAACAACAGTGAATTGACGGGGAGGAAGCTTGGATTAACTAACTTCATTACCTTAAGCTGTAATTGGAGAATTAACTGCTGATATCCAAATGCACAAAACTTACAAAGTATGAAAAACCCATGACCCATTGTCCATTTTGGGTGTAGCCCCTAGGTGGGCGGTGACTGCCCTAAATGTACCTGAAGGCCCTTCAATAAATATAACTGCTTTTTATTCTCTTAACTTTGTCTAGCCTCTGTTTTAGGTAAGCCTGTCAAGGTGTCACCAGAAGCAGGACCATGAATCTTGTCATGGATTATTGCTTCCTGTCAAATTTTCTCCTTCATCAAGCTCCAGAATCCTCTGTCACAGCACAGGAGTAGATCAAGGCATGGGATGACCTGCTTGTGCCAGCAAGGATGTGTCCTGGTTGTTCTCCAGTGCTCTGGCAAAGCCATCTCACTGGTGTCCTGGTGCCTGCAACTGTGCCCTGAAACTTCTGTTTCTACTCTGTGTATTCCTGTACTCATCTAGACCCTGTCCTCTTCTTGAGTTTGGCCCAGCTGTGCTGCCTTGGCTGCTGTGCTGCCTTGGCTGCTGTGCTGCTCTGTCTGAACAACCAATAAATTGTTCTGGTTTGCAGGGGCTGCCTGGCCCACAACAACTCCCACCTTGTCATGGATCCTCCTTTTGTGTGTGGAAGACCTGACCCCATGAATCTTCATGGAAGAGCTAGGAGTAGGCTCTTCCAGCCCCTGGCACGGAAGCATGTCTGAGGTGCTGCATGCTCCCAGTGCAATGCTTTGGGTGGCTGCTTTCCCTCCTGCCCATCCTACAGGTGTCCACTGTGCATAGCTGGACCTCTGTGTTGGCCTGTGTCCCCTTCTATGCGTGTTGGTGCTCATCTCCCATTCTGAGAGGTGTCACTGACCCTCTTGGGACATCTGCGTCCTGCAGCCTTTGGGATCTGCTCAATCGTGGCTGCTGCTGCTGCCCCAGATCCCCCTCCAACAGGCACTGTTTCCCACCCTGTGGGATGTCAGTGCCCAGTGCAGCCTGGATGCTGAGGGACAGTCTGAAGGCTCTCCTTGGTGAGGGGCACGCTGCTGGAAAATGGGGCAATCCACCTCTCTTTTCTCCAGCTGTGAGTGCGGCTTGTAATGTTTCCATCTCCTTCTCCTGCCCTCAGGCACACAGGCTCTCCTGAGTTCCCTGGACTCGGCTATGACAAGTCGGTTCTGGCTGTGCTTTTCACAGCCCTGGCCACAGACCTGTCATGGGTTTTTTGCTTCGGTGTTATTTCTCTCTCCTGTCAAACCTACCAACACCCAGTGCAGCCTGGAGGCCGAGGGGCAGCCTGAAGGCTCTCCTTGTTGAGGAGTGCACTGCCAGAAGATAGAGCAACTGACCTCTCTCTTCTCCAGCATTTTTTTTACCCTGGGATGACTTGCATGTTCTGGTAAAGACATGTTTTGACAGTCCTTCATATGATCACTCAGCACAGTACCTGCAACTGGCCCCTGGGACCAAAATATCTCCATAGTGTGGGCTATTGCTGGTGTGACCTGTGTGCCTGATGGAGCTGCTCTTTGTGGGTATTGGGCAGAGAGGGGAAGGGGAGCTCAACCCTGTGCGGCTGCTGCTGTTTGAGAAATGGGAATGAGCAGCAGGCTTGGGATACGGGAGAACAGTTGCCACCTCCTCAGCTACCCTGCTTCCCACTCCATATCGCCATATCTAGCCATACTGTGGGCTGTCAGCCTCATGACTCCCCCTGCTCTGTCCAGACAGTCAGTAAAGGCTCGTAGTTTGGAGGGGGCTGCCTGCTGCCCACCAGCTCCTGCCTAGTCATCCCACTGCCCTTGTGAGGTGCTGTTCCCTGTGGGGTGCTGAGATAACTGTGCCTTGTGGAGGGGAGCCATGAGCAGGGCACCATTTGTCCTGGGCAGGAGGGTGTCCTGTGCATGTGCCACATTCAAAGCTGAGCGACAAATACAGTCTCTGTGCCTCTGCAGTTCCTCATGTCTGATAACCCAGCCTTCTGTAAGCCGAGACATCCAAAGCGGATGAGAGGTTCTGGAGGAAAAGCAGTGGCTGCTGAAGAGCAAGGGGGGTGGTTCAGTACTGTGAGGGCTTGCTCAAGCACACAGCTGGCACTGTAGGGCAGTGTGGCCCGCACACTTGGGGTCAGAGGAGAGCGCTGCCAGGCTGAGAGGGAGCAGGAGGAGGAGGCAGCTGAGGATAGGGAAGCGGGGAAGGATGAGAGAGGGTGTGGGTTGAGTGTTTCTTTCAGAAGGGCCACAGACTGTTTAGGGCATTGAAGTACTTCTTGCAGTTCATGTCCCCATTCCTATCTGTGCTTCTGGATGGCTCTTTATGTGCTTTCTCAAAGGTCCTCCATCTCCTGTGATCATTGAGGGGAAGTGACTCATCACCACTCTAAAACCCACGCAGTGTCAGGAAGCACATGGATATTACCTCAGAAACAGGAGTAATAGTTCTTGAATGCCCTGGCAACTAGGAGAGTTTTGGGAGGAAACTCTGTGATCCTGGTTACAAGGTTCCTTCTGTTGAGTCCCAGAGCCTGGATGATCCTGGGGCAAAAAGGTATCAAAAGGCAGAAGTGCTGGCCATGATGGGAGGTTCCCTGCTGTTATAAGTAAAATGAGTGATTTTTCGCATGTGCAAGTTAGCCATTACTATGGTACCTGTTGAATAAAATTAGAAAATTAAGACTTTAATAAAGTTGTAAATTATAAGGTTAAAAGAGAAAAAAAAAAAACAAACAACTTAGTTAAAGATGTTTTGAAAGGGGTGGTGTTTGGAGTTGCAGTGTAGGAGTAGAAGTTGTAAAGTTAAAAAGAAACTGTTAAGTAGAAGTTATAAAGTTAAGAAAGAAACTGTTGAGTAGAAGTTGTAAAGTTAAAAAGAAACTGTTAAGTAGGAGTTGTAGAGTTAAAAAGAAACTGTTTAAGAGTATTAAGGTATTGAAATTGTTAAAACCATGTAATCCTAAATTCGTAGTCTATGTATCTTTAAAAATCCTTTATCTTGGCAATTGTATTCATGTTAAAAACTCGGTTTTCATGTTGTGTTTAATATCTTTAAGCCCATCACCCATCCCAATACTAAAGGCACACTGCACCACCCAATCTAAAAATAGAAGAATCGCATCTCTCCGCCCCCTGCAAGTGGAATACTAATGAGGAACCTTCCCGCCTTTGCAAACTACCCCTAGACACGAGCCATCTATTGGCAGGGGAGGTCCACCTCATTAATTAGTACTGCCAATCACCAGCAGGCAGGAAGGCGGAGATACCAATTCGGACCAGCCCATCAAAAACCTCATAAAAACCCAAATTTGACCAGCCTCAGGAGCTAGCTGGGTCCCTCTGCCACCAACATCAGCAGACGTGGGTCTGTGCAGGGTGCCTGGTGTCTCTCCTCGCTGAATAGCAGTGAGGTAGAGATTGGGTCGGGTGCTGGGCCTCTTACCCCTTTCAGGGGCTTATACTTAAAATTTTCTTTGAACTTAAGGCTAGCTTAAGTTCATCACCCGGCCTTGAGGATCTCCTCTCTTCGGCAGCCAGCCGGTAGCCGGGGGAGTCTTATTACTGTACCGGGACCTTCTTTTTGTGCTTTTTGTTTTCTCTCTTTTTTTTTTACCTTGGGATATTCCGGACCTCGTGGGCTTTTGTAATAAACAACATCTACCTCAACCCACGAGTGTGAAATTGTCTCTTTTATGACACCTGCTCAAAGAGGAAGCCTCCTGCATCTCATGAGGAGATGTGTTTATTTCCTTCCTGTGATTGCAAGCCTTGCAGTCAGATACGGATGCCTGGGATCAGACAGAGGCAGCGAGTGGGGCTGACATTTCAGTCCTGTCTGGAGACTTCACGCTGCAATGGCCCTGCAGTCGCTGGCTCTGAGGTTTCTCCTGGCTCTGGCACCTCTGCTGTCAGCACAGGGCCAGGAAGGACTTGATTTCAACATCCAAGTAGTGCCGAAAGGAACAGGTAAGAAGTGGTTCTTCCCCTTGGAAGATTTTGCTGCCTTTCCTGCTCTAAGTTGGGTATTCATCTTCACTGCCTGCAGCCCTGGGTGAGTCCAGATGGACCCCTGTGTCAGCTGGGGCACCCACTGCCTCTGCCCCAGGGGCAGGAGCCACCATGCAGTGTACCCTGAGGGTCTGTGGGAGGGATAGGATTGGGCTGGATGTTCCGTGATGGGTCATGCCCTCCAGAAAACCAGTTTGCTAATCATTCCCTGGAGACAGGAGGCATGAATTGGGCAAGAATTCATACATTGTGAATCAGGAGAAGGGTCTTCAGGGAGAAGAGGTGTCACCTTCTGCACACATCTTATTCCCAGGTGTGCCTGCGGGACACTGTGCCTGCTGAGAGCAGAGCAAGAGGGAACTTGCTGCTGCTTTGCCAGACAGATGGGCTGGGGCAGGATCAGACAGGGTGCCTGTGCATGGGGTGGGTCGTGGTCGTGTGGCAGGGGACAAAGCTGCTGGTTGTGGTGCCCAGCTGGGCATCTCTGGCCTTCTGCCATCAGGGCTGTTTGAGAGCAAAGCCCGAGCGCAGGTGGCTTGTCCACCAGCATTTCCCTTTGTGGCTGCGCAGAAGTTGGTCTGAGCCTTGTGAGATCCCTTCTGTGCCCCTTTGGGAGGAGGGAGGTTGTGTTTTAAGCCCGTTCGGGCCTCACAGAGCTTCTTGCAGAGGCTTGAACAGGCAAGAGCTCCTTCCCTGGAGCCAGCATCCTTCTCTGCAGGAATTCATGGCCACAAAGCCTCCCCCTGCAGCACTGGACAAAGTGCTGGGACCAGCTGTGCCTACAGAGCCTGAAGGATGGTGAATTTGGTGAGGAGGTGATGGGAAGAAGGAAGGCATGTGTCAGGAGAAAGGGCAGGAGATGTGCAAGGAGAAGGCACTGCTCAGCCCATGTCCTGCTGCCCAGCGCTGTGGGGCAGGAGGAGAGCAGCCAAGGGACTGAGTGAGCCCCCACAGGGACCCCACAAGCGTAACAGGGGCATGGCTGATGCCAGGGGGAAGGATGAGCCGTGGCTGAAGGGACATGCATCCCAGCAGGAGTGGTGCTGCCATGGCCCAGCAAGTGCCACCTGAGCCAGGCTGGGTGACCTTCCTGAAGGAGAGATTGGAGGGAGTCTCCTCGTGCAGGGCTGATTGTCCTGGGAATCTCCCTGCTATGGGCTGTGGAGGAGGGAATATGGTGCCCCTGGACACAGGGTGAATGGAGGAGGTTGATGGATGAGTGATCCTTCACACTTCCCATGCACAAAAAGGCCAAAATCCCCCTCCCAACAAGGCTTTCCTGCTGGTCACATTCCCGCAGATGGATGTGTCACCTTCCCTCTCCCGTCAGAGCCTGGAGGGTTGCTGGGGATTTCTCTCCCACCACTCACCCAAACCCCATCTCATCCCCTCCCAGCCCAAATAACACCCAGTGTCACCTCCAACAGAAATGTGCCAAAGGCCTGCATGGGACACCAGACTCCAGCTGGCACCAGATCAGAAGAATTACAGGCAGAACGAAGAAGTGATACTGAGCTGCCCCGAAGGTTTCCAGCCACACTTCACCCATGTCAAATGTGGGAGCCAAGTCCACTCCTTCAGTGGTGGGAAACCTGTACATAGAGAAGCCTGGTTTGGAAGAGACTCCAGAGGTGCCTGGGTCCACATTCGGTCCAGTATGAAGTGCATCGGTAAGGGAGGGATCAGGAACCCTCTTAGCTGCCCTACTCTGCCCTTCCTGAGCAGGGTGTGGGGGCACAGGAGGTTTCTGGCTCTGTGCTGCCTGGGGAAATGGCAGGTGCTGCTGAAGGCAGTGTCTAGTCCAGTCTGCAGGTCACCACTGGGGGTGTCACGATAAGGGTCTCCCTGAGAGGCTTTGTAGCCTGTGTCCTCTCAGACCATGCATCTGTGAGTACCACAGCTTGCTCCCTGTGGGCTGGGCTCCTCCAGGCTCTGTGGCATGGTGGGTGCAGGCTTAGCATCATCTTCTCACAGCTTAGGGCATTCACGTCCCCTCCAAGGGAGAACAGAACTGTACCTGTTGGACTGTAGAGATTCTGCGACACACAGACATCTCAGTTTTGAATCAATGGGGAAAATTGCTTGAGCAGTAGTAGTCCGCTCATTCACCCACATTCATTGCTGTCCAACTCCTACTGTTCCCCTTCAAGAGAGATGGAGTG
>VZRL01003821.1:0-17650 GCA_013397895.1 Origma solitaria
CAATCACTTTTCCTTCACTTAGTGAACTGGGTTTGTCTTGACCCTGAAATTTTTCTCGCTTTTGCTCTTCTGTTTCTTCTCAGGGTGAGGAGGTGTAAGCAACTGAGTGGGTGCTTAATTATTTACTGGGGTCAATCCACAACCGGAACACAATCTTTCTAGTAACTTCCCATTTCAAATAAATTTATAATTAAGCTTGTTAATGTTTTAATATTAAGACAATAGAATGTTCAAATTACATGTAAACATTATCACATTCCAGACGGTAATTAAAGCTTCAAATGGAGAATACCTTACACTAAAAATCTGATCTAAGTCATAAACAAGAGCTCTAATAGCATACTGTAGAAACAAGAAAGAGCTGTATCAGATGTTGAAATACAGTAGGTCTACAACTACTGGTTTCTTCATCTTCCCTTTCAAAATTGTTTTTTTCCTGCTTTCTAAAAATTACATTTCCTTCATTTTCCCCATCCTTTTGGACTCAATACTATTTTCACTGATGTACTTCTGTACACAAATATGGAAATTGCATCATTGAAATAGAAGGCAGGAATGAAATGTCAATACTCCCTTTGTAACTGATGGTTTATTCCTGCCATGTGTTTCAAAGGGAAGACTAAATGTCAAATATTGGCAATTACACAATGAATACATAACATTTTATGTATTTGGGGGCTAAAGAAGGAAAAAAATATTCACAGAAGTTATATTTTCATTGAAACTCCTGTACAAGTAAGAACATAATTAGTCTCAGTTCAAGCAAAATTTCACATACTCAATACTTGGAGTATTCCTAGTACAGACTTAAATACATTGCGTGACATTTAAGAAAGAATGCATACCATGACTGAAGGGCATAAAAATGGGAATTTTAATTTTTCTACATGGATCTTTAACATTCAAGGAACTTGATTGACAACACTGGCAACTGAAATCCCTAGTAATATCTATGGAATATATATTGCTAATTCAGCTAACCTATATAATTTGCACCTATGGATCTCACATTCATATTCAAAAAAGATAATTTGTCTACCATCATGCACTTAGTACCAGGAATTGTCTGTCTTTATCTAATGTTCTAGTTCAGATGAACAAATAATGTTCATTTGGAGATAAGCAATGGGATAAATCACCTTTATACATTTGTCAACCACGAATAATCACCTTTGACTCTTAGACATCAACCAAACTTCTACTTCTCAGGAAAATTAAGCAGCTGTTCCAATTAATAGTTTTGAAAATGAAAATTGAAGAGATGTGTCTTTTCAGCTTTTCCCAAACTGCTATATTCTCTTTCATATGTGCAGTAAAAAAGTTCTATGACTGTGATAAGAAGTGTTTACATGTGTAGCAACAACAGGTTTAAGTTACAGTGGTTTTTTCTTGAAAAAGGCTGTAAACAAGTGTTTGTACATTAGACAAGGGTGCATTCATCTACACAGCACAATGTACTCAACACTGCTACAGTGCCCTGGAGAGCCTGCAGATATTGTATTTCAAATCCATTGTGCTTGTTATGTAAGACCATATCTTGTTTTTTCTAGTCATTACCTTGCTGATAATAAAGGTTGAATTAATGGTACTAATACTTTGGTTCTTCAGAAAGCCAATAACCTCTTGTAGTATAATCAAGTTTCAGAGATTATGCCTTTATAGGTGGAAACTTGGAGAATTTTTTATCAGCATTGTTATTATAAAGATTTTCTTAAATCCAGGCAAAAATTTCTCATTAAATTATCTGATGTTACATGGCTGTACAAAAATCATATTGGGAGTCTTGGTAAGACTCACATAATTTATGTGAGATTGCTATCTTTGAATAGAAAAATCAAGTTTAACTCATGGCAGTAAATTTTCATTGTACATATGTCATTGTAAAGTACTTTTCATCCATGCAGCAGAAAAGCCTAATTCAAATTCACCTTTTCACACATCCACAACTTTGGATTTTGGAATCTGACTCTTCATATCATTCATTGGTAAAATAGAAGTATCCTTTTCACATAAAAGCATTTATTTTTGTGTGACGAGTGGAAAGCGTTTATAGATTCCTTTAAAAATATTACTGGATTTAATTTTGCTTCTTCTGACACGTTCTTTTGACCATTTCTGTTAAATTTAATTTCTTGGAGAATTAAGACATCATGCAGACTGCAATCTTTAAAATTCATTTGACATATTTTATTTATAGAGGATATAAGAAATAAGTATTTAAAATATGATCAAAGATGTAATTCCACATTTTAATTTTGATCTGCTGGAAAAGAATATTTACAACCAACGAATTGGATGGCTGGAGTAAAAAGATGATTGATGACTTCATATGTCTTTCATTCCATCCTAGAAGCACTTCTACAACATATAATAAATTTTAGACAGGAATATAGTCTGGAAAAGCATTCCCTGCCTTTTTATTTAGTGACTCATCAAAGCACTCATGAAAATCTGTATTAGCATTCTAATTTTAATTTTTGTAAAAGTGATGGACGCAAAACTGCTGGGTAATGCTGAGCACTGAAATTTCATCAGTGATATTATAAGGATGGAGGGTACTACTACATAAGTAGGAAGATTTTATTTAAGTGGAATCATTTAAGTGTGTGTGTTGAATCATGGAAACATAGAATGGGTTAAAAGGGACCTTGAAGATCATTTATTTCCAAACCTCCTGCTGTAGCAGAGACACCTTCCACTAGACCAAGTTGCTGAGAGGCCCATCCAAAATGGCATTTAACACTGCCAGGCATGGGGCATCCATAACTTCTCTGGGCAACCTGTTCCCATGCATCACCACTCTCACAATAAAGAATTTCTTCCTAACATCTAATCTAAACCTACTATCTTTTACTGTGAAGTTATTCCTTTTTGTCCTGTCCCTACATGCCTTGTAAAAAGTCCCTGGTTTATAGATTCCCTTCAGATACTGGAAGGCCATAATAAGCTCACCCTGCAGGCTTTTCCAGACTGAGCAATCCCAATTTTCTCAGCTTTTCTTTGTGGGAGAAGTGCTCTATCCTTCTATTCAACTTGGTGTCCTTCCTCTAGACTCATTCCAACATATCCATGTCCTTCGTGTGCTGGGGGCCGCAGAGATGGATGCTGCACTGAAGGTGGCATCTCACAAGGACAGAGTAGAGGGGCAGAATCCCCTCCCTTGCCCTGCTGGCCATGCCACTTTGGATGCAGCCCAGGACACATTTTTCTTTCTGGGTTGCAAATGCACATTGGCAAATCACATAAAGCCTCTTATCCACCAGAAACCCCAAGTCCTTCTCAGCTGGGCTGCTCTCCACATCATTCATACACAGAATAAGTGCACCATTGACATAAAATGGAGTAGTCAGTGGTCATGACTGTCAAGCGCTCCAGATTAAGAGTATCCAATATAAGGCATATGAATTAAAACATGCTTCATTTTATCTCAAATAATTCCTAAAGTTTTGGCTCCATCTTAGTCTGAAGTTATGTGAAATATTTCAGAGACGATTAGACAAATATTTGATGTGCCTTGAGTTCCAGTTAGAAAATAGTTGCAGGTTGCTCATACTGACTTAGCTTTGTTTCACTGTGAGTTCAGTCTTGCCATTCAAAGTTGGCATCAGTAAAAAATTGCACATTCTGTTCGGTCTGTGGTCCAATCTATGTAATTCCAGTAAACTTCTGACTGTTGCTGTCACAATACGGATGAAAACACAATTCACTTCACTGAGTATGGTTCCTGCTTTTTGTTCTGAACCTTTCCCATAGCCCAGTCGTATTCCTGCTTATACGTGCATAAATGTATTTAATATAATAAGTCCTGCTTCTCAATATGTTGAAAAGCATGTTTTACAAATCATTTAAATCTTCTCGGACTAGGACTTCATGCTACAGGAGTGTAAATGCTACAATTTTTATGGGATGCACAAATTATTTATGGAATATTATGTGTATATCTTCAGCTTAATCCAGCATGATTCTCTACTGTATTGTATACATGGGAAGAGAAGGAAGATGCTATGAACAATAAATGGATAGTCAGGGATTGCAGGGACTGGGATGGTGGGGAAAGGTTGTTCAATACAAATAGGATTAAACTACAAAGTTTGAGAAGTCAGGTCTATTAAAATGCTGATTCCTAGCAACAAACTGATTAATTGCGTATTTATGATTTTCAAAAACAAGGTAAATATTAATTTTTTTTTTTTTTCCCTAGGAAAACTGTATGCCTTCTAGCAAGCATTTTTAAAATCTTTTCATGTTTTACTTATGTCTAAAGTATTTTTGTTGTATGAAGAAAATCTTGCTTAATGGAGACATACCATTGTGAATATTTGCACTAATTGTGGGACATTTTCTGAAAACTTTACCAATCAACAAATTTGTGACATGTTTCTATGTAGGCCGTTGGGGTCTTTTTTCTAATAGATACGGACACTTCTTTTTTCATTATTCAATCTTTGAACAGATCATATAGCTAAGATCATAAAACATACTGGATAGAAATGCATGGTCTGTTCATGCCAGAAAAAATTGTAGATACTGTTGGAAATATTCTACATCTTAAGGTATATAAAGTCATTGATGGATACGTAAGTTTTCAAAAATACTATATAAAGCAACTAACTTATTACATGCTTGTCTATCGTCACAGCTTTTTGTTCATTACTGAAATAAAAATACTGTCCTTTTATTTTCATTTGTATTTGATCCAGATCATCTCATAAATTTTTTTCATCACCCTACAGATACCTCCCACGCTCAGCACTCAATTCTTCTCTATTCAAAAGAACGATAATCTATTATGTAAACCAAGATTTTTTTTTCTATCATTCTGTTTCTCTCTAGAAAATATTATGACATGTTTCTCCTTCAGATTAATTCCTAACTGCTTTTAGTTTTGGCAAAGATGGAATTTGTACCATTCATACCTTTTTGTTTACTCTGTTTTTCTCTCCCTTCTTTCTCCTATAGGCTTCATTAGTATTTGTTGCTCAGTGTTAAAAATCATGTATAGGCATGAAAACGTTTGACACAGTAGCCTAATTTCATGCATTCGTTGGTACCGTGCAATGGAATTTTCTGTATTTTACTCACAAAAAAAGAAAAAAAGATTATGTATTATCAGCAGTGCAAGAAAACAAGATAATAAAATATTTTTTGTTAGAAGTATCATTCTTTCTTGCCACATCCTGCAACCTCCAAAATCTCCCCAAGTAATCTTCATGCTTCTTCAGAGTAAAATCAACCTTCTCCACTTTCCAGAAGGAAAATCATAGAAATACAAGACAAAGGTAAATAATGTAAATAAATGCAATGACTTTCTACTCTGAGTTGTTACTGCTCTTATTTCAAAAATTCTATTGTTTTCACATACTTTTCTTCCTATATAATTAGATGGTTTGCTTTAGGCATTCATTCCACATCTCCTGTACTCTAAAAATACATATCACAGTTTTTAGGAGTTGAATGACTTGGAGCTTTTATTTGTCACTTACGATAGAGTATCTTCACACAGTTTATTAGCTCGTGGGGTTTTCTGAGCGCTGTAGTATATTCTCGGCCCAGGATTACTTCCAGTAGAAGACTATCCCTTTCATTTGTGACAGTATCAGCCTGTTAGCAAGACATACAGTAGTATAAAATACCCTAGGATGCCTATTAGCCCTCAGAGTGAAGACATAAAGTTGACATGTGTTAATTTTGCCTGCCAGTTTGCATCAGTTTGTAATGAATGGATGCGATATATTGTGGTGACATGAAGACAAGTATTGGAGTTTTCTATCAATAGACACTTAATCTGCTTTCTTAACAGTTTAACTGAACAGATCCTCCTTCGCTTTTCTCACCTAGAGCATGATAACATGAGTGTTAACATCACTCAATAAAGAAAATGCCATCGAAGCTCAGAAAATATGGGATATAAAAGAACATTACTTTTTTCAGTTCATGCAGGCTGTTCTGTCCGGGGACTTCCTAGAAAACACAACAGTGTAAAACATGACCTCTTTACCATCTCTCCCATATTTTAGATCACTTGCTTCTAAAGATATACACTGTCTTGAAAAGTGCTTTTTGAAATGCAGCCACAGAAGATCTCAAGTACAGCTCTTGCTTTATACATGGCATCTAATTTCTTTGACACCTTGTCAACATTATTATAGATGTATATAAATATCATTAAATTTGTAAGTACCTTTTTAGATTTCACTTACAGTAATGTTTTGATAAAAAGTAGATTGAGCATCTTGTGAGATCTGTTTGTTTATTTTCCACTGAATGGCTTTTCTAGCCCAGAATCCACTAAAACCTAACATCATTTTGCCCTGAGCACAAAACATTCATGAACTCCAGCTAAACCCAGGCCTCTGTTAATTTAGGACATTGTCTCTATGCTTTTTGTGTCCTTGATACAATTGTAAAAACCCATCATATTACCGCTAAGCTCTTTAACTGTGAATAACTTTATCTGTTTTATGACCTTTATTTACTTTTTGTTTGCAGGATTTAATGGACTGTATACTCTTATTTTCTTATCTTTTCTTACTTTTCATGTCCACCCTCAATCATCTTCTGACATCTACTTTCTTCAATCCCTCAATTTTCCTAGCCATCCCTTTTATTCTTTTGCAGACTGTTCCTTCCCTTTTGTTCTGTATTAAAGTGTTTTACATTACAACTATGTGAATTCAGTAAATTTTCTGCATGTAATCGAGTAAACAGAGGCTAATTATTTTTAGTTACATGGTTTTCCTGCCTCAGTTTCCTTACATTAAGTAAATGGGGATTTGATAACCAAATATTCACATCCAGTGCCTGTTCAGATACAGCTGGACTTGTAGGCATGACAGAACTGGAGTTTGTGAACCTCCTGAAGATTAATTCTGTGAGCAATAGTACTCTAACAAATATTTCTTCCCTGTCCAAAAAATGATTCCATGAATTCTGATGATCTACAGATCTACATCTGGTTTTAACAAGAGACATTGGAGCTATGTGGCATATACTGAAATATCCAATGAAATAAAAATTGACTTGTATTTAATACAATGTATTCATATTTCTGTATTGCTATCTGTATAGTATTAATAGTATTAACAGTATTAAATACTACCTAATTCTGAAACTTAGACTACATTTAATACCTAAATATGTGCAAAGGATTATAAAAGAAATCTTGTAATGCAGAGTATAAGCGTCAGTTTTGAGTACCTTTACAAAGCTAGTATATGTTTTCCAAACAGGTTAGGTCTCCTGAGTTAAGCAGAAAACAATGGACAAGAGATTGTCTGGTTCTCAATCCATCTTCCATGTCAGATACATATGCAAGATTACCATTGAAATATTTCTTACCAAGTCGTAAGAGTGAGCTCTGTGGTATTATTAGCTGGGACTATGTACTCATGAGGGAATATGACTGTTTACCTCTTTTAGCTGCCAAACACATTTGTGCCTAAGTAGATTCTTCAAGGAAGGATCAGTCTTAAGACTTGGTTTCTAATATTCTGTTTCTCAGTACTCACTGGTTTAGCCTCTGTGACAGAGAGATTTTTTATTGGGGTGGTCAAATTGTAAAACAGTCTAACTGATGTGAACATAAAGGAATAATGCAACATGACTACAAAAATCATGAACGGAAGAATTGGAGGCGTGATCGATTTCTTTTTTTTCCCCAATTTCAGCCAGGTATTTTCAAACTGATTTCTTCTAATATTTGAAAAATATTCAAATTTTCCAAAAATTTTAGGCAAAAATTGCAGTTTAATTCAGACAATAAATATCTAGAGATCCCTTATCTACCTGAGTCTTCAATATCAGTATTTTGGTTATGTTCTGGGAACATTCTATTAAATTACTGCCACTCCTCTCTTCTCCTCCCCTCTCCCGTATAGTATTTTTTTTCCACAGAACCTTGATGTCTCTTTCCATGTAAAGAAAGCCAGGAAACACTGCAGATTATTTCCTAGTCCTAGATTGTCAGTAAAGAAATGGATCCCAGAGTCCTGGAAGGAGTCTTTGGGGATTGTCTTCCCATTCAACTGTCTCAAATCATGAACAACTACAAACAAGCGAATTTTGAAAGATGTTTGTGTAGCTTGTGCTTACTGCTGAAATGATTTTCTGAGCGTCTAACCTAAATATTCTCTCTGCACATATACCATGTATACAGAGAAAATATTTCTGGAGATCTTAAAACTGTTAACATTCCCTTGGTCTCTCAAATATTCAGTCTTGGATATCTTTTTCAGACTTCTGGATAAACAAACCACATTTTCTATACTTCCCATTCTTTCTACTTGCTGTCCACTGGACTCTGTCAAAAGCAACTACTGTCTTTTATAAAATATAAAACCATCTAGAAGCTTATATTTCTGGTTTACACTTTACACTGCACTCAATTTCTTAACAATAGTATGACCCTTCTTTAGCTTGAGATTCACTTTAGCTCATGGCTGCTACCTAACTAGATGATATTTCTTCTATATTTATGCAGCTGATTAATCCTATTAACATGTAGCATTTTGCACTTCCCTCTCGAATTTCATCTCAGGTTTTTCAGTTAATTGGTTTAATTTGTCAAAATAATTTTCAATTCTAATCTTGTCCTTCAATATACTTGCTGTCTCTCCTAGCTTGGTATGGTTTGCTAATTTAATTGGGACACACTCTCCTGTCAATTTCTCCTTCTAGCCCCAGTTCTGTGGATCCCATTCCTTATGGCTGAAATCACGAAGTAAACACTAAAAATATTTCAAAAATATCTCCTGTGGCCAATTATATTCTTACCACAATATTAATGCATATTAAGGTCAGCGATGAGTAATATAAAGGAACCACTTATGCACTTAAATTATGTTACAACATTACAGAGAAGGCATTTATAAGTACAAAATACTACTAATAATTTATATTACAACCTTATACCAGAATTACAAGTAAAAATATTAAATTATACTGTCTATTTATGAACTTCTTATGAATTACATTAGAGCATTATAAACAAGCAGTCATAAAAAATTATGTCTTTATCATTTTTGCAAACTGAGTGGTGTTAGCTTCAGGTATAATTTCTCTATTAACTAGTTCTAGAAGAACATTGATTATTTACCTTTGTGTCACATTCCCCTTCACAGTGGGAGTGTGAAGTGAATACAAAAATGTAAACTCCTTAATTGATGGGAATGGCAAAGACATTTTAAAAATAAACAAACAATATTCATCAAGCTACCTTGAAAGTATCTGATTTTTCAAGTGTTTGTTTATGTCATACAGTGTTATATTGACACTCCAATGCTATGGTTTCATTTACGCTTTGTTTTCCTTCTTATTTATCATATGTTAGTTATTTCAGTTCTTACCTGACTTCTGTACACTTCTAAAATTGTCAGTATGTGCACCTGCATCACAAATATCTCTAGTGTGATATCTCCAGTCTGAGATTAGCCAAGGTCCCACCCTCACAGAATTTAGAGTAATGTTGAATAATGGAGTCATCTGATCTTAAAGCAAAGCTTTTTTTCTTCCCTATCAATTAGTGTGGTGTTTCTTTAAAGCATAAGGGATCAAAGTACTTTCTAATTTTATCTAAAGGACCTGTGGATATTCTTATCCACGTAAATGTCTAATCCTTTTTTCAAATCCTAATAAAATTTTGGCTTCAATTATAAACAGCAGTGATCCATTCCACAGCATGTTATGTATTTCCAATTTACATTATCTCATAGCAGAATATCTCTGACTAAAGTAGATGATATTTTATAGCCAAGGAAAATTTTATCCTATCTCTCATAAAGCCTTGATGTTGAGCCATATCAGTTTTTATCCAAAGGTACTCTGTCACTTAAGTGAAGCCCCAGGTAAACCAGATACTGAACAACAATCCAGGGCTCAAAAAAGCAATCCCCCTCTTCTTCTGACACCTTTCTAGTACAATTCAGTTCCTGGTCTGTGCCTAGTTTGCTTTTCCATTAGAAGGACCTTTAATATAGAACATAATAATGCCATAATAATGACTCTCCTATCTGGAGTATACAACAGTTAGGAATATTGCCCAATTTTACAAAATCTCACACACCAGAACAAAATCTTCCAAAGTATACTTTCTAAACTGCCCTTCTTCTAGTTTACCAAGATGAAAATAGGGTCAGAAGAGCCTTTCCTATGTGCAAACACTTGTATTTACAGAACTACAACCAGAAAAGTGAGATGTCATGATGAAGAAATAAATGTATCTTTATTTTTCTAGACATCAGGAAAACAATGTTAATAGAGAAACATTTAAATATTTTTAAACAAGTAACTGTTCCTACTTAAAAATAGACTGGTTTTATTTGAAGTTATGGAAACAAGATTGGATAGAGTCATAATGAATGTTCATGAACTTTAATTCAAATCTGTGAACTAGCAGCTGAAAGAAAATAAAGAAACTGAGTATATTAAATTCAGCATGATGCCTGAACTACTGCACTGATAAGTACGATGAACGGCCATAGTCTTCAGAAGGGTTATTATCAATGACCTAAGCAAATTAAAAGACATCCCCTGGGAAGGGAGACAAAGTAATCAGTTGATTGCCGCAGAATCTGGGTGAGTACTCTTTCCCTCTTCAGCGGAGAAGGACAAAATGAAGTACCCAGTCAGTAGGTCTGATAGTTCTGACAGGAAAATGACATTCTGAGTAGCAAAAGACCCCAATCATGTCTATCAAGGTAACTACCCAACATCTCTTTCAGAAATCACCCACAATAAAAAGTCCAAAAAATGGCAGCATTTATTATGAGCACCCAGAAAGATACTTGGAAGAATAATTTTCCCTGCTGTGTGATGTTTCCTCTACCCCTCAAATTACTTTAAGTAATTCAGTCTACCTTTTATCCCAACTTCAACAACAAAAATCTTGCCATCGTTTCATTTATTTCTTATGTGTGGATTCCTATATGAAGTTATTTCAGTGTTTCTGCAGAGGGGATAATTTTCCTCATATTTTTTCTCTTTCAACAGAAACTTGTTTTGACTACTTTTATTTCCAAATAATCATACTCAGTAACAGAAATTACTGTAATTGAAGTTTTGTACACTTACGTTTCTGAGGTTGCCTCTCAAAGACACATTTATCCCATTTCTTTCCACCAGTATATCTGAAATTCAGTAGTATGCTCTAGCATACTAATTGAATTGACGCTCATTTCAAGGTTTACTACTGTGTTTAAAACACTTGCAAAAGTAACGAAAAATTTAATGTAGCTTAAAATTTTGAATAGATTTCTGTACATGTACATGGTTATAAGCTGCATTACACTAAAGAGGTTTATAGGAATGGCTTCCACCTATAAGAGTATATTTTTATAACAATTCTGGGTGTTTCTAAATCCTGTTTTGTTGATTTTTTACAGTTATCTTTCAAGAAAATGAGATGGACTTCATGGATTCCGCAGGGGTTTTTTCTTTCCAGGTTTTAGTAAGCATATTTTGGGTCAAAATTTTACTGTTGCTCTATAGCATATAGCTTCATTAAGTATGAGTATGTAAGCATAACAATCATGGATGTCTCTGAAAATAAGGAAATTAATTTCTGAGTTGTTTGTTTTTATCTAATTTTCAGAGATGGTAGAGCGCATCTGAATTATTAGCAGAATGTCGATTTTTTTTTTTAAAGTTCGATTTTCAAGGAAAAAATTGAAGCTTCTAAAAGGCATGGTTAGTATAGGTGCATTTGCTGCTCATTCTATTCCCTAATAATCCCACTTGCAAATATCTTATCTCTAGTCATGTTGAAAAGCAATGGATGGCACCAGAAAATGCAATAAGATTGCTTCCCCAAATGTTCCACATCCTTAAACCTGGAATGGAGAAATATAAATTTTTCCCATGGACTAGGAGACTGAGGAGATATCTATTTTTTTTCACCATTCCGTTTAATGAGGTGTTCTCTCACTAGACTCTATATGGTGCTCTGGCTGCAACCTTCACAATCACATATTAAAAAAAAAAAAAAAAAAAGCAGACCACGTCATAGATGTATGGTGTTGATTTTACATATTTCTTAACACTTTTAAAGTAGCAGTTCAATAGTAAACTCAGTTGGAAACCAGGCTCTGAAACTCAAGCACACAAAAGCAGGATAAAGAGGGAATATTACCACTCTCTTTCACACTTACCACCTATTGCAAAATAGGTCTTATCTTAAATTGGTCTGTTTTATCTGCCTGACATTGTGATATGGATCTTCCAGAAACACCAGAACAGCTTTTCCAGAGTACTGAGGGCCTCTAAAGACTGCTCAGGAAAAATAATGTGGATGCTCTCCTATGTCATCTTCTGCAAAACGTAAAATGTTGCCACGGAGTTTTCCAAAATGAGGGTCTGTGATGAAAATCTCCTACCTTTCTATCATAGTTCTCTGAAACATTCTGGATAAAAGCTCTCAAAACTGCTTTTAAAAAATATTTTAGTCTTTCTCTAAGCTACATCATATCAGACAACAACAGAGGAGATGGGAAAGTCTAGAAATTATTTGCAATTTTAGTAACTTTGTTGTCCTATTGTTGACATTATACTGTACTCTGTATTCTCAGGTATGCTCGCCAAGCGGCTGCAAAGGAATCCCAGATCTTTATCAGCCTCACATCACAGGAAATCTGTTTTCATTACTGTAAACTATCTAATGAACAAAACCCAAATTCTCAGAACTTCCCTCTGCAATCCAAAGACAAACGATTATAGAGAGCAACCTGTGGTAAGTACTCATAGTAAGTTACAAAGTGGCATAAAAGGTAAGTTGTAAGTGCCAGGGAAAGGCAGAGGGCTAAAATACTTTGATAATTAAAGGTGGGAGGAGGGAAACCAACAACAAATAGACAGTGAGCTATGACGTTTTTTCAGGTTTTAAGCTCTTATTTTGATCTCTTTCCTTGTCTGGAATAACTTACTGTAACAGAGATCATAAACCAATTTATTTGAAGAACATAACAGTGGCTTGGGATAATAATTTCGCTATAAAAAAGAATTTTACAATGGCTATCGGAAAAAAAAAAAGAAAACAAGAACAAATGTCATAGATGTTGAGCTTATCTAGAGGATGCTGACCTGGGCCAAGTGAAACACAGATCCAGCTCTTGCAATGATTTTCCTCAAGGTGGGTTCTTCTTACTGAGACAGAAACCTCCGAAGAAGATGATCTATTGGTGATGCAAATTCTTTCTCCTCCCTTGCTGAAACATTTTCTCAAAAGTACAAGCGGGGAAGCATCTGCCCTGCTATCCATCCTTATTTATTCAGAACATTTCAACATAGACTGATCCGTTTAAATAGACTTAAGCTCTGAGTACAAGTTTTCTGGGTAATGTTTCTAATGATGAGATGGGTGAAAGGGAAGTTACAGGACTTTCTCTTTTTCCACCACAACTAGATGGTAACTACAGAGCATAAATGAATATGGCCTCATAGTGTCATTTCTCTCCCTTCTACAGATATGAATGTAGAGTTGTCTCTCGCTGAATTATAATGATACAAAAATTAAGCAAAATGGAAATAGATTTTTTTTTTTTAGTTTGAGTCATCATCTTGGTGATATTTTTCTTAAACACAGACTGAAATTAGACTCTCAAAGATCTCAGTGTAACCATGCATGTTCTTAAACTTTTCACATCTCTTGCTACTTTCATTAACTAGATTTCAATTTTTTTTTTCCCATTAATCAACTGAAGTTATTAAGTTAATTTCCTTCCATATACTTCAGAATATATCATATTATAACATACAAATTATATATAACCAATTGATTTCAAAATATTTTTGAAGCACACAAGGTGTTTTTTAAATGGAAATATTGATTAGCATCTATTTTATGTAGCATAGAAATATTGAGACACATATTTCTTATTGTTCAGCCTTTATTGCTCCTGAGAATAAAAGGTAAAGGCTTTACATTAAGCCTGAATAATCAGATGCAGAAGTGAACCCTAATATAACTGCTTCCAAAACATAAGTGAAATGCTATTGACAGTGACATGTCGTCCCAGACCAAGCAGCCTGTTTATTCACCTAGGGTGGCTTGGGGAAGAAGTAACCCTTTGTCTGCCAAAGTAAAGGGTCTATTTTTTGTGGAGTTCCTTAGCCTTAGCATTTCCACAGCTACATTCTCAACTGGTTTAGCTTACATGCTTGCGTGTATGGAATGAGAAGTCGAAGGTTCACTAGAGCACAGTTTAGAGTGGGAATAATCAGGTCTTCACCCTGGTGATTTAGGTGTTCACATGGGAGGTAAGGAGGAGGGAGGGTCTGGTTTGAGCCCCAGCTCTATAGTCTCTGACTATGCCTGGTACAAGCCTGGAACTCCTTGACACTGGGTCAAACTGGCAGGATATATGCTATATTCATACTACTGAATGCTCTCCATCTTATTCAAATCACCCTTTTATTTCTCCAAATAGTGCCTTGGAGGCATAGATTGTCTTGCATCAAGCCCTAGTAAATGATTGCTGGTAAAGATTGCTGCCTCAGTTTATCAGAACCGATGATAGACTACTGTGACCAGAAATATTTCCTGGCACTCTCTGATTTATCAATACTAATTAAGATGTCATGTTTAATCTAATGACTGTTTCAGCTAAAATTAATAAAATATTCATTTAATTAACTCAGGTCCATACAACTGTTACAGATTCTATTATAAAGGGGAAGCAGGAAAGTAAATGCTTAAATAAAAATACTGCTAAGACAAGAAAGAAAATTACAATTCTATTGAGGTTTCAATTAAGATTACATTAGATTCAAAATGTTTCATCACCTAAAATACTACAACTGGCAATCAAAACAAGTTATGACACTAAAAAGATTATTACAATGTAGCCTCAACTTGGGAAATTTAAAGAGGAGCTTTACTCTTTTCAGTTTATGAATCTCATGAGGTTTAACAAGATTTAAGTGCAAGATGCTGCAGCTGGGTTGTGGCAACCCCTGGTATCAATACAGGCTGAGGGATGAAGGGATCGAGAGCAGCTGTGCTAAGAAAGACTTTGGGGTGCTGGTGGATGCGAGTTTGGATGTGAGCCAGCAATGGGCACTTGCAGCCCAGAAAGCCAAACGTGTCCTGGGCTGCATCTGAAGCAGAGTGGTCAGCAGGGTGAGGAAGGGGATTCTGCCCCTCTGCTCTGTCCTCATGAGACTCCACCTGCAGTGCTGCATCCAGCTCTGGGTTCCCAGCACTGGAAGGATATGGACCTATTGGAATGAGCCCAGAGGAGGGACACCAAGCTGAATAGAGGGATAGAGCACTTTTCCTACAAGGAAAAGCTGAGAGAATTGAGATTGCTCAGTCTGGAAAAGTCTACAGGGTGACCTTATTGTGGCCTTCCAGTACCTGAAGGGAACCTAAAAGACAAATCGAGAAGGACTTTTTGCAAGGTCATATAGGGACAGGACAAGGGGGAATGGCTTCAGTTTAAAAGGTAGGTTTAGATCAGATATTAGGAAGAAATACTACATTGTAAGGGTTGTGATGCAACCCAGAGAAGTTGTGGATGCCCCATCCCTGGACATGTTCAACGCTGGGTTGGATGGGGCAGATGGGTTGAATCTAAATGATCTTTAAGGTCCCTTACAACCCAAAACATCCTAAAATTCTATGTTTTATATCCCAGACAGCATAATAACTAAATGCAGCCTACCGATTCAGGTAATCACAAGCAAAATTATCTACAGATTACCAGAGTCATTTCTTTTTCTGAGTTTCACCATTATAGTTTGCTCAAGGCATCAATTATATCTCCTTTATTTTGTGAGAAACCAAGCTGCCCTCTGTCATATTAGAATACTTTTCTTTGCTTATTTTCCTTCTATTCACACAGGTATACAGATTATTATCTCACCCTGAACCCAAGGGTGACTGTTAATTTTATGTGATAGCAATCTTTTAAAAAACACTATATTTAACCCAGAAAGAGCTACTCCCATTGTAGGGATTGATTACAATCACTGGATGGCCCACATCTATACCGTAACATATTCTGCACAGAAAAAGAAGAATCAGAGTAACAGGAGATTCAATCAGAAAACAAGTAATTTAGTTTTCAGGATCTTCAACTCACAAAGTTATTACTTACTAGATATTGAAGGCTTAAAATACAGCTGATTTCTTCCATAAGTGTTTGGATGGATGAGACATCTGATTTAAGAATTTCACTTGCTGTCCCAACACCAGTTCAGAGAAGAAAGAGTAGATAGATTGAGTCGGTTTTGTGACATGGAAAAAAAAGGAGAAAAAAATCCAACAAATTTTTGCCACTGTTGTTTTTATAGGGATTATTCCTGATTTATTCTGTTTCAATAATAATAATCTTCCATGAATTTATGACAAATTAGATTAGTTGAAATATTAAATTAGGAAAAAGTCATCCTCTTAACATCTCACCTAAATTAATCTTCACCTTGTGATACCACTGCAAAATATCTCTCTGCTCAGAGTTCCCTGCTGACACTTTTTTTCTTCTATCTGTCAGTTGACTACATCTTATGCCATACTAAATTCTAGAGATGTGCCTTTTTTTGGTGTTCTTTTGATTTCATCTTTTTTCTTTCCAGTTTTTGGCACTTTTTAAATTAGCGTGTTATATAATGCAAAGTCATACATCTCAAAAAAAGCTTATTTATTATGTTTGGTCAGTTTCTTTTATAACCTCAATGTCTGAATTCAAAGGAGAAAATCCATCTGGAAAAAACTATTTAACACAACATTAAAAGTTTGGACATAATTACATTTTTATAATTTAATTTTTTTAAGACATCCCAGAATTACCTTTTCATTTTCCTGTTCTACGTAGGATATATATCAGACAGCTAGGATAACTGACCTTTCCTTTTCATTTTAAATGCCCTCAAATTTTTCACAAACTTCACTGTATGGTCACTGAATCTGATGTTTCAGTGGTCTCCGTGGGGGTGTTTACCATATTATTTTATAATCTTGACCAATTGCAGGTGCATCTTTATTCTATATTTTGTTCCAAAAAGACAGGATACCATTATATTCTATTTTTCCAATACTCCAACCTGCTTTGAAAATATGGAATTACTGATGATGATTGCTAAGCAAGTTTCTTAATTATTAAAGAGCATTTCATGGCAGCTGCTTTCTTTTATGCTTCAGAATTATCAGATGTGCCCTTTCTAGCTTTTCCTTCTGTAAAATACAGGCTTCGTGTGATTGATTTGTTATTTCTCATTTCTGAATTCCATATTTAGAGAAAAAAAGCAAAAACATGAAAAGATTATGTAGACAGTACTGCAAAGACCATTTTGCTTGTTTAAATACATTTACTATTCTACATCATTTAAAATCATCCCTATATCCATATAGCTTTTTTTTTTTTTCCTCCTAGAATCAAGCAGTAGGAACATGGCTTTGCTTTTTTAGAGTTTTATTTTAACTTAGCATACTGTTATAAGTTTCAAGAGCATTATCGTTTGTGTTCAAGGCCTTTAGTCGTAGCAGTTTTTATAGTAAAATCTGACTTAGTAATTTCACAACTCACACTTACTTTTGATGTGAAAAAGACAAAAAAAGTAAATTACTTTTATTTGTATTGAAAATAGTTTTATGATACACTGACATCCTTCTCCTTGTTCAGATCAGCCTGAGATATACGAATTTTTTTTTTTTTTTTTT
>VZRL01003821.1:17668-57689 GCA_013397895.1 Origma solitaria
TTTTTTTGTTAGACATTGTAGTTTCCAATGAATTTATGCCTGAAACTAATCCGCATCCTCCCGGATGAGAGATTATTGTAAAAAAATTAAAATTTCCTTTTTGCCAGAAATATTTCAAAGTAGTTTTCTTTGCCCTCTTCAAATTTTTCCTCTATTTTCAGTAGGAAAATAAATGTTTACACACAAGAATACACCTGCTTATAAGAGGCTTTATATACAGCTGCATTTTAGTGCTGTGAAAAGTGATAGTATATGTAATGTACAGTAAAGATAAGGTTTTAATCACTCTTTATTAATAAATATATTTAATGCTTATAATGGTGAGGTAACCTACATATGTGTACAATAAATCAAAATTTCACCCACTCTCTAAAATATATATAAAGGAACAATCAAATCAAGGTTTTTCATAACTGGGTTTTTATATCCTTCAGGATGGAGACTATATGAAGGATTTTAAGTTACACGAAAAGACTATTTAAATTTCTTTCTTTTCTAAAGATAATATATTGTTCCTTGTTTTCATTATGCCCTACAGGTATAAAATATTTGTGGTTTTAAAACTAAAGCAAAAGTCATAGCAAATAAATAATGACTCAATCACACAACAGAATTCTATAGTCTCCATTTAACAAGCTTAATCTTTTAAAATATCTTTATCTAGACCTGGTTATCACTCTATGATTTGATCACAGATGTATCACCTTCATCATAGTAGTATGTGTGTGATCAAACTAGTAGTTCTATAAAGAGGTACTTCTCCTTAAGTAAATCAAAGGACTTGAAAAAACTCATTATACAGACGTGTGATATTATAAAATATAAATGAGTAATAAAGTAAGGCAGAGGAAAATAGTGAATGTAAGCTTGAAAGCTGTTTAGAAAGCCTTATAAAAAGAGAAAACGAAGTCACATAGGGAAGTATATTTAAGCTAAACTTTGGCAGGATCACATTTTTGTTCATTACTCAATCCTGTGTCCAGCTTTTTTTGATCATTTAATTGAGTACAAAGATCTACAGCTCTCAGATTGGTTTCATCCATTTAACTGTGGCAACATGTGGTAGACCAACATTTAAAGGACCTGTTACAGGTTAGTACAAGTGAGGCTGTTTCCTCTCAAGCAGGTCAGAATTCCAAAATATGAGAGGTTCAGTATATACTCTTATCAAATCAAAGGAATATACTCTTCATTAGTTCTGCTAATTTCTTGACCTGAATATTTTTATAACCATAGATTTTTTATAGAATCCATTAGTTAGTCATGGACTATATCATTGTACAGAAATCATATACAGTAATAAATCAATTAATGATTTATATATATCTCTTTTTTTTCCTAAAGATTTATTTGAAAATATATTGCAAGATACAATTTTAATTTTTTCCCCCTCCTTTTACACTATAAAAATATTTACAGGGAAACAAACAGAAAAAAAAGAGAGTGTCTATTCCCATGACAGAGTAATGAAAGAACTTCATTTTCAAAAGGTGGTGCAGAGAGGAAATGTATGTGCAATTTACAGGAACTTAAGCAGAACTTGTATGTGGAGCTTAATGCTATTTGCCTTGCTTGAAGTACAAAGCAATATGGATTACACTTAGTAAGACAGAGGTTTGACAGAAAACTGACAAGTAATAAAAACCAGTGCAAGTGCTTGGGCTCCACGAAAACTAAATACAGTTAAAGCCAAATCTTGGAAGGCAGCAAGTACTTTTTTAGAGCAATGAACACTAATATGACATAGAAACATGAACATATTCACAGACGTCTATATTCCTGTGCTTAACTGGGTTTGAGCATTTTGCAGAAGCTCCTCAGTACCCTGATGGAGTGCTGTCCTGGTAGCAGTGCTGGAGCTGTCAAATGCAAGAATTAAATCACTCCTGCTATTCTGTGGCAAATGGAATCCCCTGCCATGAGAATATGAGACAGTATTTACAGTTGAGGACTCCTTTCTTACAGCTATCGGGGAAAAAAAGAGTTGGAAAAAAGGCATAAAATGAATTCAATATTAATGCAAAAGTGGTTGCTTTCCCCTTAAAAATCACATTAGAACTGACTTACTTCTCCCCTTCTCCCCTTCCTGTTACAGGCCAGTATTCATTACATGCACAAATGAATTTTTAGACTAGAATTTGTTCTCAAAGACAAGCACAAGACTTTTTTTATCCAAGAGCATAAGGCAAATGGAGTTCTGGTAGACTGATGGAGTCTCAGCAAAGGAGTAGATGTGTCCAGTTCTCTCATTTGTCTCACTTGATACTGTGCTGTTGAGCTGTCATCAAACTTTTCATACAATTAGAGTCCACCAGGATCATAGAATCATAGAAGGGTCTGGGTTGGAAAGGACCATAAAGACATTATAGGATTTAACCTACTTGCCATGGCCAGGGACACCTTCAACCAGACCAGGTTGCTCAAGTCACCATCCAACTGGATATAGGAGGAAAAGACATCACCAAGGCAGTAATCTGTAGGCAGAATAGGAAACATTTGAAAAGGTCACAATAGGATAGAGAAATTGATTTGTCATGATCTCCAGTCCTGATGGGGTCCAAGAGCTCAGGACAATGTGCAAGCCAAATTAAGTTAAGGGCATATAAAGAATGAGACCAGAAGAAAAGAGTAAGAATAATGGTACTCTGAGTATTTAAGAAAACAGGGATAAAACCAATTCAGATTCCTAGTGATTATTCAAAATTGTAGGAGGTAGATCAAGAGATGTCAGACTTGAAAATACTCCTTTAAAAGGATGAATGTCTAGCAGAAAGAGGTTTTCAGTGCTGATGAAATAAATCAATAGAAAGGCTTCAGGTCATATGCTCAAATACAGACTAGAACATCTAGCCAGATATAAGTGTCAGAATGTGTCATAAAGGCAGTTTCAGATGGAATGGATGAAATGGAAAATGAAGCATTATGATCTGAGTACAAACAGAAAAAAAAATGAAAGCCATTTATTTAATCCATCTATTTAGAAATAGAAGGAGTGTGCATTGTTGTTTGTGGAGCAAAGAGGGTCAGTAGTCACATGGGAGACAGGAGAAATGTCTTGAAATTACTGACTGCAGACATGTCTCTTTATAAAATTAGTTGCCTGTACTTATATGCACAGTCATGCAGTCTGAAGTTCTAACCAACTTCCTACATTGTGAACACATTATTGCCAGTATTTCAGATTAATATAATGCAACCATGGTGCATTCCCAAACTTTAAAATCAAGGAGTAATGGTAAGATGCTGTTGTACTTTATTTTCAGTCAATTTCACAGTTTTTTTCTTTTTAGCTTGGCTATTCCTAGAAGCTTATTTTAGACTGAAATGACAATGTGGTATACAACTTCTTGATCATCCTAACAAGGTGATGCTTCCTTTAGCTAAATTTATCAGAGAAATATCTTTTCTCAGCTTTCCCTCAAAGAAGCAAAACTGTCTCTGATCTGCGAATAATTGACTCAATGAGCTGATGAAACCTTACTGGTGATTTACTTATGCATTAACATTCAAGTGTGATTATTAAACAAAGTTTCAAAATACATGATAGAAGTCAATATTTTAAAGCCAAAAATTATAGGAATAGCCATCATCGTGAATGTCATAATGCTCCCAATGTATTCTGACCACGCAGAGTAGCGAACTCCACCACTAACAATAGTGTGAAACCACCGATTCCAGGATCTAGAGTAGAAAGGGTGTTTATAACACCTGGAAAAGTGTTACAAAACTAGGGAGTGAGTTATAATTGTAATTGTGTTATTGTTATTGTTATGACTTTTTCTAAATGTAAGTACTCTATCTGCATTATTGTAATTCTCTTTTTCCTGTAATAATTTTACCGAGACTATTAAATTTTGCCAGCAGTAAATTGTTGGCTTTAATTCTATATCCACAAACTGTGCCTGCTTGTTACGTCTCAACAGTTCTTTCAATACACCAACAACACCTTTGCACTGAAGTTTTTAAATTTCATATGGGAAAAGAATCTCTTAAATTCCTTATGTTTACTGGAGGACTACACAGTCATATTCTGAATGGAATGTTGGCAATGATGGCATTGTTTGCATTAAAAGGTATAGGATTAAATGAAGTGTGTAAAGTTCTAACTGATCCCCTGTCTTATACCTAAGACTTCCTGAAGTATTTGAAGTGTTGAGGTATGTACTTATGGCTACTTGCATTTTCCCTGTACTCTTTTCTCGTCACAAAAAGCTGCAGCTCTAGATTATTATATGATATTGATGTAGTCATCAACATGTCTATTCCAAGGGAGTTTCTGGATATGTTTTATTTTACAGGTGCTTGTGAAATCAACTTTTTAAATATGCTTCTAATACAAAAGCAAAAACTAGCAAAATTCTAAACAAAGGTGGGTTAATTAATATTTCACTCAGCTGTAGTTACACTTATTTTTTTCCTAATTTTGAGGTCATTTATCAAGCTTACATCCATCATACATGTCCCTTGCCATGTATGTTCAGTGCTATGTTGCTTCTTATGGTAGAAGGTCTCTGTAGAGATCTTCAAATGTTTTTATAAAACACTTAGTATCCATAGTATTTTTCAGTTTTGATCTTTAAGATTATGAGGATGTTAGTCAATCTGTTGAAGACCTTTGTGAAATATGTTCTAGTTAGTTAAGCCAAATCAAACAGCATAAATGAATTTTTCAAAGAACTGGGAAGAAATGGTGTGAGGTAGTATTTGTGTTCCAAAGTTTTTTGATCTTGCCAGATGAATAGCATCCCACACAGAAAAAAAGAAAATGGGCACAAAAGTTCTACAATTTGCCATGAAAGTTATTTCTTCCAATGCAAAACAAAGTCCAGAAGGAATGCAGCATTATGTTAATATCTGTACATAGAGATACACAGAAGAGGGTGAGGATAAATTGAGGCCAATGACATTGTAAGTGTATAATTTCTGAATGCATTACCATTATTTGCAGAAGAGGAATACCGTATGTTTTTCAAATTCACTAGGATTTAAACCCAGAAAAATACAATATGCAGTCCATCTTTACCTAGTTTTTATTATATCAATAGGATATGAATTAGCATAAATCTTTAATAAGAAAGCTACCAAAGTACAACTTATAACCTGTAGTACAGGGACTTACTAGCCCAGGGAGAGAATGAGCAATGTGTTATGTCTGGGAGAACAGTATGGGATTAGTCTAAAGGGGCACACTTCCATTTTTCTTCACCATTTAGGTGAAAGAGCAGGACATCTTGCATGCTGAACCTGTAGGTAATAGAATGCACTTCTACATATGCATAATTCTACATGTATATAGCTTATTCCAGAATGAAAGTTCCTCTTCCTCTAAAACTGCTCCAAGTGCATTTTTCTTACTGGGCTTGAATCTTCATGGGTATTTAATACAGCAGGTTAACTGATCCTCCTCAGCTGGGCAAATAAAAGATAAAAAACCTCACAGAACTGCAAACAATATTCAACAATACTTCCTGAAGAAAATATGCATTCTCTGGAGGTCTTTTCCCGCCTGCTATATTTCAGGTGTCTGTAGCAGTTTATAAATATTATAAGTCTATGGGAAAAAGAAAAAAGAAGGTCATTTACAGTGATTAATGTTATCCACAAAAAACAAGAGCAATCAGCTTGCCATTTTACATAACACACATATCACTCAGCTCTATCTCACAAACACAGTGCAGCTGTTCTGTACGTTAGTTAAGGCTGATTTAAATATGCAGTTAAGCAGTAATCTCTAATGCCTCTCAAATATTTTGATTTAATCCCTGCTCACATATGGATACTATTTTTTTCAAAATATATTTTTGCAGTCTTAAACAGAGACCATAATTTTGGTTTATTTTCTTTTGCATTGAGATTATATGTTTAGGTGCACAATTAGAGTTGCAAGAAGCCATATAAATATCTGTGTGTCTGATTGCCACTTTCTGTCTTGGTTTTTTTTTTGCCTTTGTTTTATAGTTTTCTTGGTATTAAATTGATTTTTTTTTTTTTCTGATATGTTAAAAATTTCCTATCCAGGCTCAGACTGTTCAGTAAAGAAATTTGAGTCAGAGAGAAATATTCAGGGCTGCCAAGAAACATGAGCATCATCACAAGCAAATGACAAGACTGTTGAGGATGACATTCTTTTGGAAAATGACCATGAAAGAAACTCTCTTGTCGTCTTGCCTCCCAAACAAGAACATGTAAAACATCACATAATTTAGTGTTCTCATGTTTGGGGGTGATATTCTGTAAGTGGGCTATGGTAGAAGGTACAACTTTGCATGTGAATGTTCTTTTTATCATGTTTTGAATACATACAGCATTTTTCTTCTGTACTGTATACAAAACTATTGTGAAAATAGAAAAAAATGAACTGCTTCAGCACATAACAACCAAACACAAATTAATTTGTTTTAGACTATCGGTTTGTTGATTTTTAAAGTTTGCATTCAGAAAACCTGAATTTTTAAAGTGCTTTTATACAGCTATATTGATGTGATTTATATATAGATCTGTTATACAAATGAACAGCTGTATCTCTTGATCTGTACTACTACTATAATATCAACATAAAGACAGTAATTCTGTAAGATATTGAAGTAGAGATTATTAATTTGGGTATTTAATGAAATCTGAAGCATCAATATTGTCCCTTAAATAGAAAATATAGTGATGTGGATACACTTCTTATATTGTGCTAAATGTTCTTGACTAAATATTTATATTTAAGGAATATGCAAGATAGTATAAAGACAGCATTATTTTGGTTAATTTTGTCAGGCAGTGGTAAATCCTGGAGTTTCTATCATATTTCTATTACCCAAGCATGCTGTGAAAAGAAAAAATATTTCTGTGAAATATAATTAATATTAGGATAAGAAGGACATGGACCTGCTGGAATGAGTCCAGAGGAAAGCCACAGAGAGGATCAGAGGGCTGGAGCATCTCTCGTATTAACAGAGAGCTGGGGTTTTTCAGCCAAGAGAAAAGTAGAAGTAGTTATTGATTTCTTATTCTGCATATTACACATAAATTAGTCCAAACATGCATAATGAAAAATTTTATTAAATATTATTGGTACCTTCAAAAATTTATCCAGGAATGCACAAATTGCTTCAGTTTCTTCTTTATTCCATTTATCAAAATAATTATAATTCACATTCTTTCATTCCTCTGTCAAGAGATGGTCACTAGTTCATATCTATGATGAACTTGGGTGGAATAAGTGCTGAAGTCTTCTGAAACATTTACAAGAGTAAGACACGCAAGTGGAAACACATACTGAATCTACATATTTTTCTGTATTTAGAATTTTAGCATATTACTTGAAAACTTAAACCAAAAATTACACTGAAGAAACTTTTTCACTTCACCACGTCACCTAGCTCCACATTTTAAAAAAATATATTTCTTCTGATAATTATTATTGTTGTTATTATTATCATTACTAATATTTTCTGAATGTAAAAAGTCCAAAATCCTATATTCCCAGATTTAAACTATGCCTATAGAAATTAAATCTGAATTTGTGTGAATCAAAGGTTATTCGTACATTTCTAACTAGGCTGTGGTGTGCCTTGTCAAACTAATGTTTCTCTGTGAAATACAAAATAGGAAATTGTGGCATTGACTTCAGTATGTGTTGAAAAAAACAATGAAATACTTAGAAGAGAAAGAACCCTGACTGGCATGTTTTCATTAGTGTTTCTGTCTAGATTTCTGTCTAGATTAGTGTTTCAGATATGCATCACACCTTCCTTTCCAGTTCAGGTACACTTCTGCAAGCAGAACACAGCAGCATCATATTTCAGTTCATTACTTAAGTCAAACCCCACGGTAACTCCACAAAGTAGGTTTCAATTTATTTTATTCAGTTGATTTCACCTGTCTGGGGAATTCTCTTTGGAATTTAAAACAAGCCTAGAGGGCTGTCTTGCTGAAAGATAATAACAAAAAGAGAAAAAGCAGAAAGTTCATGTGCTGAGCAGCAGTCATCATTTACCCTTTCAGCATATAACAATATAGTAAAGGAACATGATAAACTGTTTCCAAGTAGGAGCAGAGATTTGATAAATTTTTAGAGAAATATGATATTACTACTTTATACTTTTTAAGTTACTGACAATTTTTATGGTCTAATTCTTTTTGACAAATGCAAGGCAGAAAGTCTCCATTAAATGGGAGAGTAGGCAGAAGTGCTATTTCAACAGTTAAAAGAGTTTTCTGATCTCACAGGATGTTAAAACCATGTCCTAAGAGAAATTTCCTTGACTTATCTATCTTTTCTGGTCATTTTACCATCTCACAGAGTCCTCTGGCAATTGCAGCAACTGATGCATGAAAAGCTCATACTCAAAATGTCTTTAGTACATTTTGTTTCCTTGGCTTATAATTTACCTCAAAGCAAAGAGAAGCAGCAAGACTAGGAAGCTCTCTAGCTCTATAAAACTGTGTGCTATAGAATAACCAGGTTTCATGGACCCCCTTTAAAAACATTTGACACAGTGGTCCTAGAACTTCATTTACTCATTCTGCTTTGAAAAGTAATAGAAAGTTCTGAAAGGCTTGTTATCCTCTCAAAGCACCATGAAAAACAACACATCATCTTCACATCAATACCCATAACACTGATGTTTCTTCATGTACATACTCCAAGAAAGAATATTAATTTTCTGACTTTTTTTAGAAAATTTATATGTAGTACAAGTTCTCATTTTAATTCAGCATAAATATAATAAAAAGTATTCTGATTTTATATTTCTTAAGCATCTTTGTTAAAATTAGTGTCACAGGTTATCCATACAGGAATAGTTAGAATTATTTGTATTAAACAAATTTAAAATGTGGGGGCTTTTAGTATTTTAAAATTTCTTTATAGGTTTTCTTAATATTCTGGGAAGCATTCTAATGACACTTCATTCTTTCTGGAACTTATAATTAAAGGTCTGATGGGAAATCAGATAGGAACATCTTAAATAGGAAAAGCAATTTAGTTGCAACTTTTTTTCTCAAAATAAAAAAAAGATACAGTGTGAATTACTAAATCCACAAAAGAAAAGAGTAACAGAAGTTCTTAATGTTTTGTCTTTAAAGAATTAAATTTTTGATACTTGATTTAAAAAAAAAAAATTGCTCAGAATGAGATTCTCAGCATTTCTAATTCTTAGTAAGACTGCTGCTCGAAACATGTTTTCAAACAAAATTTAAAAATGATAATTTATTTCTGTAGTACTTTGCGAGCAGGAAAGTATATTACAAAGATTGTTAAAAACTAATTAATTCAAATATTAGTGGCAATACCAAGGAATCAAATATACAAATAATTACGTACTTTCCCCCTCATTCATTCTAACATACCAGATTTTTATTTTTAATAAAGGAACAAAACCCCAATAAATGTAATGTACACTGAATTATCACATGCATTCTTTGAATCTGATTGATAGAACTGTGACAGCAGAATTACGGTAATGATTTATTGAAGCCAAAAGCCTGGTTTTTTTAGCAGTGATCATTGGTCTCTTCAATAAAATAAATGAAATTTTACAGAGCCAAAAGATGGGGAAAAATTCAGGCAGATAACAAAATGTGTCAAAAAGGTAAACAATAAAAATGTTTTTATCTGTCAAGCATCATTAGGAAGGACTACATTTGCTCTGGTGTTTTCCATATGGTATGCCATTGGTAACAGGTATTCTCAGCAATCTTAAGATGATAATAAGAAGTAAAATCTTTCTATACAAAAAAACCTCACCTGGTCCTTGTAGACACAAATTTTTTCATCTTGTTCTCTGTGAGTGAGATGTTTGCAAGGGTTTTTAACCTTTGAGTGAAATGTCTTTGATATTGTGTTCAGCTTATAATGAGACAAAGAAGGTACCAGAAATGGGACCAAGGGAAAAAGACAGGAAATTGAGCAAGAAAGAAAAAGAAAACATAGGAAAAAAAGAAGACAAAAATCAAACCCAAAGTACAGTGTGAAACAGACAGGGCTTAACAGTGTATTATATTGAAATTATTTTGAATGTATGTGACAAAAGGGAAGAGATTGCTTCCTGTTACCCTAGCCCCTCAGAAGCTGCAGTCTCAGTCACACTGTCCTGGAAATGATGACTTCAGGTGTATGAGGTAAAAAGTCAGCATCAGATAAATAAGAACTTACAATGGTAAACATCTTATTGCCTTAAGATTCTTGAAGAAGGAAGGGAATTCAGAATTGTAACATTTCTAAAGTGATTTCTTTTAAAGAACACACTCTAAAGACGTCGTTATGTTATTATTGCCAGCATTTGACTCAATGACGTGCACATTTTCACAGACTAAACCGTTTTTTCTGGTTTCTTTGGCATTGAATATGTTTATAATGAAATACTAAGAAATTATTAACTTTCTAATGGAACAGAAAAATACTTAAATTGAAATTTTGATCATAAAACTCTTGTTTTCACTCCAAATATGCTCATATTTCTGGTAAACATAGAAAAAAAAAACCCTGTTTATAACCAAACATATTATATTTTTTGAGTATTTTAAGAAATAAATAATGAAAAACACACTTTGGACCTTGAACATAATGGAAAAGATGTTATTTTGTTCAGAAAGCATCAACAAAATGGGATATTTTTAACCGGTATTTAAAATTATTCATATATTTTTTTGGTTTAGTAATGTGCAGAATGAACAGTGTCAGACAAAAGAGCCACTTCTTTACACGGGTGGCTAATCTAAAGGTCAACACTTATGGAAAAGAACTTGTGAAGGTCAAATTCAGTATGAGAGAAGATTCCAAATAGAATGAACCTTAGGCAAATATAAATACTTCCTTGGACGTTTATTACAGAATGTTAATAAAATGAGAAGCCAAATACTGAACAACCTTTGGGGTTAGACTTTAACGGGCATAAGGATTTCACTGCTCTCAAAAAATTTCTGTGGACCTCATCTTATCTTGAAAATAATCAGAGTTTTGCTATGTGATTTAAATTTATAAGGGAATCCAGAATTTACTGAAGTGTACTAAATGGTGATCTCAACCATTTTCCATTAGGTAGCAGAATTCACACTCACTAATTCTGTCTTGGGGGAAGTTTCTAGCTCCACAATTATTTGTGGTTAGAAAGATGCCACCAGTTGTACATATGTATCAATTAAATTTAGTGGTAAGAAGTAGAGAGACATTAGAGATTACCCAAAATGAAGAGTGGGACCCTGAAATACATGCTTAATTTCTGCTACTAAGAATCTATTATTCTCCATAAAGTAGCTATTTTTATGGTCATTTTTCCATAATATAATCTCATTAATAGAGAAAACAGTCCAACATAATAGTTGTATAAGTCGTAAGTATTGCTGGGATTGCTAAACAGCACCAAAGCCAGATGTAATTGGTAATTAAATATCTTGTAAACACTGGAACTTCCAGACACTAGAAATGTCTGGAAGAATTCACTCAAGGGGTTGATTTCACCAACTCCAAAACAGAGAGTATTTCCTGTAACAAAGGCAGCTAACTGGCTAGGAGTAGTACACACGCTTTATGGTGATCACCATGAAGATACCTCAGGCAACACACTTTCATTTAATAGACTTTTGTGGCTGACTTTCTTTTCAGGTAGTTCATGTGAAGTTTCAAAATGGCTTTCAGTACTTCAGACATTCACACTAATTTTCAGTTCAAGAAGCTGCATATGAGTTTCTTTTTTTTTGTGAATAATTTTATGTGCACGCCATATTTTCACTGTTTATTGTTATCATTCTTTTAAAAAGTAGGTATTGCACCTACAGAAAAAGCTAGTTTATGAGAAATTAGTTTGTTGGCAATGACCTGTTATATGGCACCATACCTTCTCCTAATGAATGCTCATTTCTTCGTGTTTGTTTATGAAAAATGGCATTGGCCAAGGTAAGATCTTTAAAAGTTTAATCCAGGTCTTGCCTACCTGGATATTTGTTTATACAGTCTACTTATAGCAGATTTCTTCTCCTTTAGAATGAACTCTTTAATAAAATTAATTTACAGTAGTAAATTGAGTTTATACCTTATGGTCACAATTTGGATGTAATATTTACTTATATACATAAAGACATCAAAATAATTTTATGGAAATTGTTTATGGGAATCAAAGCTGTTTTCTTTACCATCAAAAACATTGAAGTCTTGCAGTATGTTGCTCTGTTGTCTGTATTGCATTGCAGCAGTAATACTGTTGTAACACAGAGTGCTTAAACTCCCTTCTCCACTCTGTTGTGATTCCAGGGCACCTTGGACATCAGTTCCAGGACATGCAAGGCACAGCGGTAGATTTCCATAGGCATGCAAGGAGGAATTTGCATTAGCTAGCAAAAACACAATTACACAGTGCTGTTGGGCATAAGTACCTGTCTTTTCAACAAGCACCATCTCCAGCCTGACTTGTCACATGCAGAGCTCTACAAAGATTCAGCTGAGCATAAGGTTTCATTTTTGCTAGGAAGTGACATCTACCAGAGATAAAAATGTCCTTTGTAGCAGGGAGTCAGTATTACATTACCTCTCAGCAAAAATAAAAGCCTGAGTTCATTAAAAATAGGCATGGTGACCACTCAAAGACACGTGTTATGAGATGGTAAAGACAGAAATGATAGTGACAAGAAAAGAATTCACTCAAGATCATCGGCTGCTGCTAGAAGGATAAATACTGCCCAGTTCAATGAGAGTCCCGGGTCTCTTTGGTTACAGCTAACTGTACCAACTCCTGTGGCTGTGATTACTGGTTAGTGATGGCTCAAGCTGGTTATGCTAACAGCATTTCCCTGCTCTAGAAGCTCAGCTGCCCTAGCAGCAGCCATTAACTGAATTTTGGGAGTCATCTATCTTTGCCTAATCACGTCACTTTTTTTTTCACTTTCTTTGGTACCAATCTTCAGTACCAGTTGGAGCACAAAGCCTCTGAGTTTGGTGCTAATAAAGGACCAATGCTATCTGATGGCTGTTGAAGTTTCCCTGTAGAACACAGCATGAATGTTTTCCCTGTTTCCATTTTTTCTGTGTTTTTCTTTCCCATAACCAACTGTACTTGATGTCAAACTCTTCTGCACTACATCAGAAGAATAAGTCTAACCTTACCATGAAATGGCTTTGGCATAAATAGTCTTCTAGGACAATTCTGTCAGCAACAATATTTATATGTTTAGCAGATAGCATTAAACACAACATTAGGACTGACAAATATTTTTAATTTTGAAATCTGTAACAAATGAATGCTATTTGTGACTGAACTAAAACAAGAGACAAAAGGAATACTCAAAAATTGTATCACCCCATTTTGAATTGTGAGAGAATTATATTTATTATTGCATGGGAACTTTTCAACCTTAGACTAAAACTAATTTTTATCCTCTTCTAATACTTACATGAACTGCAGGGGAATTCCCCTAAGATTTTGAGCTTAACCTCCTTATGTGGCATAAAATATTATGTTCCAATTCTTTGGCCTGCATAAAGTTAGGACACTAACAAACATATTTCCAGTCAGAGCAAAGGCTTGTACTGTCATAGTGCTATACTGGCTTGCCTTGAGTCTACCTAACACAACTATCCTCTGTTTTTCTTTGCTGTTCTCTATGTCATTGCCATCATTTTTTTCTTTTACTCCACTTTTGTGTCCTCTAACCTGTGTTTGTATTATACATTCTTCTTCTGTCAGTTTTATCCATCACTAACACCTCCAGTGCTTTGTTTTTCTCTCTTGTAGCATCTGTTCTTTATGATAGGCCTGCCACTCTCTATTTTATAGTCCTTCTTTTGCACATTTGCTCTTGGCTTTCTTTCATTTTAGAATATTTTAATACCATACTGACCCCCTATATCCACCACTACCCCCAAATGAAAAACCTTACTCTTCTTTTTCAATATTTTCCTACTTTTCCCTTCTATTTCATAATACAGAAAATAATATTGATTTTGTTTTCTTACTGCAGGACAGAAACAAGAAGATCTGAGGAGGGGAAGGGAGAGAGGGAGGAAGGGAAGTAAGGAGGGAGGAGACGGAGGGTGCCACTTGTTAGTTCTTCTAAGATCTCATGGGTGTCAGGTGAAGAAAAGAATAGAAAATGGGTTGTACAAGTAAAAAAAGAAAAAAAATAGCTCAGAAGCAGTTCCTAGGGAGCTGACAAACAACCTTTCTGTACATGTTGACTGGAAGGAGTAATTGCAAGTCATTTGGGCCATAAATTGATCCTTGACTTTCTTTTGAAGCTTCTTTCAGTTACTGTTGACATTCATCTTACCATTACAAACCTGAAGCTCTTCTTTGAGGTTAGTAGAAGCAATTCAGAAAACTGATGCTTTTTTCACACAACTATTGCTCTACTTTTGCTGTAGCTCTGGCAACCAATGTTGTTCGCAGTAGGAAAGAGTAGAGCTATCTTTTATTTTCTAAACTTATCAGGTATTAGAAATGAACCTGAACTTGAAGATGAACCTTCCCATTAGATTAATTTGATTTAAAACTTCCTTGAACACTACTCTATGCATATAGAGGGAAAAAAATTACCAATTGCTACATTGATCACATAAACCATACAACAAAATGCTCTTTAGGTAGGAAAACACTGAGGCTTTTCATTATGTAAATATTTACAATAAGTTTGAATTAAAAGACAAGTGGGTTTTTTTATATGCATTCTGGAGCAAAAGAAGAAACAAATACTGTTGTCAAATTGCCTGAAGTAGGTCATGATTTGTGCATGTTGGCTGATTTTGCCCAAAGCATTTGGGCATGTATTTGGCAGTATGTAAAAGCAACTCTATATGCACCTCACTTCTCTGAATTGTTAAATGATTGATTGATTAATTGATTGATTGATTGATTATTACCCAGTCATTTGGGCTATACATAGTGTCCGATAATTTCCTTTCCATTTTTGCTAACATATCGTATGTATTAAAGTCTATTAAAAGCAAGGTTATTTATGTATTTGGAGCAATTTATTTTATTTTTCTATGTTTCTTTCAACAATTTGTGATTTAAAATCCCCCTTGAAGTCCTTAGTTTTTAGATTATACACTGTATAGGATTTCCTTTATTCACTTGTCATCTTCTATATTATGCCGTGCACAGAAAGATCTTTTGTGTTTGCACTGAACTTCCACAGTCTGTTAGTAAACTGTAGAGCAGTTGTCATATATGTAGCTATTAAAATGTACTGGAGGGATGATACTAATTTTTTTCTTCCATGTCAGGCTACTTCAAAATGAAATCTGAAATAATTGGTAGATAAAATTTCTCCACACCTTTAAGATCCATGCTGTGCCGGAATGTGTAGAGTCTTGTCACTTTCATGCACATATATATAAAAATATAAAAGAAGTATACACTCACTCAACAGTCACAGAAGTTGCAATATGATTGTTGCATTGTTTTAATCCACCATATGACCATAATTATGATGATTTTCGTTTGAGCAATAGAATGTTAAAGCTTAGTATAAATGTCCTATCCAGATAAAACTTGTTTGGTTATTTTTTTTTTTTAAAGATATCAGCCATCTATTACACGGATTTCTTTTTGAGGGCTTATATGTACTTTTGACGCAATTAAGCCTCAATCATGCCAACGCTGATTTCCTGAATGCAATGTTTTCTGGTTAGAAATTACTTTAGGAGGGTGTAGTTTTACTAATAATTGTAATAGAACTAAACAGAATTGTTGATAACACAAGTTCCTTTCCTAAATACTTAATTTGTAAGTAAAATAAGTATAGTCCATTGGAAGCATGATGATATATAAGCAAGCATTTAAGTACTTGATTACAAATAAAAGAATCAATTATATTTCAATGAGTTCATCTCACTTGGCATGTGGTTTCAAACTTTGATCAGTTAGTTTAGCTGAAACAGTTACAGAGCAAAATCTTGAACAGTGTAGGTTATTTAAGACTAAATGTCGCGACTAAAATGGGTGGGGTTTTTTTAACATTCTCCATAATAACACCACATACTGTTGGTAATCTGAGCAAAGAGTTATTACCTCTGCTTCTTACATTGAAATTAACAGTATGTGACAAATTTGATCTGCGCTTTCTGATACCTGTTTAACATCAGTTTTAAAATCTGGTTGTAAATGAAATGTTAATTCCAAATGGCAACCAACAGAAATAATTTCTGGAGAAAGCACAGGGAGGACTTCAGATTACTTTGGTGAACTAATTATGCTTCTATCTTCAAGAGAGTGATTATTTTAATTTATTGAACCTTGACTGTTCTTGCAGGGTATGAAGGATCATGTGATTGTGGAAATGCCATGATTTTGCTATATATAGGTTTAAAAAATTGACTTACCGAATTGGAGAATTCAAGAACCTGATCTAATTTGAAGGCTGATTTTTGGAAAAACCTTGTCTTGTCTAGTCCACTTGGAAGAAGAGTGCTGAAGATGAACTTATTTGTTTCTTGGTTTTTTAAGCTTGAGTGTCATACTGTCAAGAAATCCTATTAGAGACTGCAATTTAGCTCACCGTACTATAATTAAAACTAAAATAACTCCTGATTAACAAAAGGAATTAATTACAAACCAGCTTTCTGATCACTCAATGGTTAACACATATGTTTTTTTAATGAATACAGTTTGAATGAGATTTGAGATTTGTTAAGTATTACAAAAAATTGAAATTCATAAGTCAAATGGCTCTAAAAATAAAACCTGAGTTGGAAAGCAATTTTGCAAAATATAAACATTTTATTGAGAATGTATTATTTTTGTGGGATGGAATAATTTATTTGCAAATTTGATTTTTCTCAGCTGTCTACATTGCACTGCAATATTACTTGAAATGTAGTAATTTAAAACTGAAAGTGCTATATATATTTTCCAGATTAAAAGATATGTTTCTCTCCCTTGTATGATTCTTTTATAACTCTTACACATACTTATATATACCAATAGGTGTATATATATGTGTATATATACACACATATATAGAAGTATTTTGTTCCAGATACTAAAAAGAGCAATTTTTAAGTGTTTCTTCAGATGTTGCCTCATTTGTGTTCTCTCCTTACGTAGTACTGTATCATGAGTTACACCCACTGTCATGTACATTTTACATCTTACATTACAGTCCAATAAAGATTGTCTTTAACCCTCAATTTTGAAAACAAAGTAATTGCGAAACTTGAGAAATAATGAAAAGCAGATTACAGATACTTTAAAATAATTGAGTATTTTCAAAATAACTGCAGTTTAAAAAATGCCTCATTTAAGGTAGGAGGTGTTTTCCTAAAAGTACACATTGACCTTTTACTCTAGAAAATGGACTAGTACGTGTGGAAAAAAATTTTTAACTTGTAAGCAATATTTTAATATTGCTGTAGAAATTAGAAGGTAGCTCTACAGTTTTTGAATGGAGGATCTCAAGATAAGTACAATAGGGAAAATAGTGTAAGGAGAAAGAGAACGGACCACTAGCTTACCCACACTCTGAGAAAAAGGAATAAAACGCCTTGGGTTGCATTAGTACTCTAGTAATGTAATGTGGGACAGACATTTAATTAAGACACAGGTCTATTATCAGCACAAGTACTTTCTGTCATTTATATCTGCCTCCACTACAAGCATAAAGAGACCAGAGCCTACATGGGTGTAGAAATTGAAAACCACCTTAAGGTTGGCTGCCCTTAAAAGGCGCTCTATTTATGATTGGGGGTCATAGCAGCTTTGAAGCTACTCTTTTATAAACAATTAATCACCTTTCCCAAGCTGGCAGATGTATCCACAATGGGATATTTCTTGGAACCCGAAACTGTGATTTTATAATTCTGGTAAACAGGAGGAAATGCTATATTGTCAAAGTGAGAGGCTAGTCTTCCATTCGCTACCTATCAAATTGTTGAATTTATTCAAGTTTACTGCTGTTTAAGCCACAAGGCTCTAGCCCATTTTTTCATTGTGAAAAAAATAGGAGAACACAATTTTCACATTAAACATCTTCATTTTAAACCACTTGAAACAACAAAATACTATGGAAGACATTTAGTTCCCCTGTTCCTTTTCTTTAGCATGAGGCTGGATATTCTCCTCCTTTTTAAAGATGTGATTCAGAACACATCTTAAATCTTTGTGTATTATGTTCAACCTGCAAGTCTTGTTTTATGAATTTAGACAGTGTGATGTGCTTTTCGCTACAGGGCTCTTAGGCACAGTTTACTGCTGCTCTGTGCACAATAAATATATAAATAATTTACTTGCTCTAGTCTATATAAATGATTTGTTTGCCTAATGTGTTGGAAATAATTTGACGTATTATAGTTGCTGTTGTTGTTGCCACAACATTGCTACAAATAAGCAAGATCTATATCTCATTCAGTCTTCTGGAAACAATTTTTAAGCTCTTTATTTTAATTCTATTTTTATTACAAGTTTTCTGTTAATAAATGCACAGTTGTGTCATGCATTGAGAAAGAAAGACTTAAGAAGGAAATGTTTTTTGAATAATCAATCTCATTCTCATTTAAATCAGTATTTTCATTCATACTCTCAGTAACACACAGCATATAAAAAGTAATTTATGTCAAGTGAGTAAAAAATTATTGCAACACCCCCATCTGACCTCAGAACTGTGTAACTTAATTTTTACACAATCTCTCCATTGTCATCTTCATGCATCCCAGTCAGAAAATCTAAAATAAGTCAGGAGACTTTGCCTATCTTGCTTCCTATGAGAAATATGACAGAATATTTTTCTTGCCAAGAGCCAAAGTCTCATTTTCACATCAAACATATGGAGACATGGAGATTTCTCTCATAATTACAAGCACTGTATTAACCTCAGGAAGATCAGAAAGCATCTTTGGTGTGTACAACAGCTATTTCAGATTAAAATACCTTTCAAGACTACTAGCAAGTTGACTATATAAAGTCTGTAATTCACTTCCTTTGCTCTCCTTCAAGATGTCTTTCACTTGTTTTCCCTCTTTCAGTGTGTGTCTCCTGGCCTTACTATGCACTATTTCAACCCTGCTCCAAGTTAGAATTATTCACTTCTACATGCTTTTCTGTGTAAACAAAAAGAGAACAAAGTAATAAGAAATATTTTCATGTTTTCATATCCAATGTCATTGTGGTGTTACCTTTCTTCTCTGCAGGAAACTTGAAATCAGAGAGACAAATGCCTTTCACAACGAGTGTGAACATAACTTCTCAGACCAATAAGCAAGATGGATTTGGAGGCCTGTGTTTAAACTTTCTGATTCTCTACTATTTGTCAAAAAGTGGCTTCTCAGATGACAATCAAGCAAACGTTATTTTTACCCATATGTTTTCAAGAAGGTGGCTGCTAGTGACTTTCTGGAATGTTTTGGGCTTAATTTTGTTCCTGTAGTCAGGAATCCCTCTTTCACTGCAAAATCTCTGGCACAATTTTTTTCCTATTTTTAAAATTGCAAAGTACACCAAATAGACACTATGTCCAAATTTCTGTTTTTCCATGGTATTTAGAAACAAGCAGAAAAATAAAAAAAAAGTTAATGATTCCTGAAGAATCAGAAAGCATTCTGTTCATCTCTGATATGACTGATCTTTCTTTTTAAAGTTGTCAAAAAGAAAGTCTTATTCTGAGGCTATTGCTGAAGTGTACCTTTTTGAATTTTCTTTCTTTCTTTGCATATCTTTTCCTATAAATGTAAGAAATATTAGCAATATCTAAGTTCATCAGCTGTTTACTTGGTGGAAAAACTTAGCTTATGTCTCATTACACCACATAAATTTGCACAATTTACCAGATGAATACAACTCATATATTTAAAGGGAGCCCAGAAGTTTGTAGAACTGTACAGCTGTTCAGTTTTAAGTTCATATGCAGCAAGTCCCACAATGAACTTTTGCTATATCTAGGCTAGTTAAAGTATTTAATACTTTAAATATGACAATATGTCATTATGACAGACATGCAAATGATTGTCTGTGGGTGTGTACATGAATTGCTCTGTCAGGAAAAGGAAAAGTAAGAAAGGGACTATTGAAGCTCTGGAATTTTAAAACATACTTTTGGCCAATAGTAAAACCTCTGGTATTCTATTTTTATAAGGCACGATATAAAGGTTTTGCATTGGGAAAAAAATACAAAGTAGATTCAGAGCACACAGACAAAAAGTTAATTCATGGAAACACTATTGCTTAATTAAAATCCATTATCAAAAAACAAGAAGGAGTAGCATGTTGCATGTCCATTTTCTATTTGTTAAAGCCTCCGTGACACAAAATTTTGCATCAGAATTTCTTTTATTGCTCCTGATTCACAAAGTTTGATATTGCAGAAATATGTGGAGCCACATATATATTATTTCCAGGTACAAGCAGGGTTTTTTCACAGAGCAAATACTCATGCTATATATATATTTACTTTTTTTTCTTCTTAACAGAACCTTATGCTCAGACATAATTCCTTACTACTTGTTCTGGGAGAATATGTTTGACACTGGCCTGTAATAAATTATAATCAAACCAATAGCCTTACTATTTCATTGCCATGTTATATGAGCCTTAGAACATCTTCTGCCACATCCTCTTTCAGTTTTTCTGGGTTTTTTGACAGTAAATAGCTTGGATTTGCATTATGAAGCCTGCATGGTAACTGTGTTTTAGAAAGCTTTTATCTAATCTACAAATGTCAATAAATTCTGAGGGCAGACCACGTGAGTATACAGAGAGGAAGCATGAGCAAATTTCCTTCCACTCCACAGTACTGGACAGTTCTCTGTCTCAGTGAGTTAAGTGCAGGTAAGAGCAATGGAAAAATACATGCTAGATGAGTTTAAAACAAGGGCAAAAATGGATGTAAGGCAGTATGGCCAGAGAATGAATCACCCCAAAAGTGACTCAATCTGTCTCAAGCTGCCAAGTTTGGTGAGTAACCCTACTTTTCCCCTCTACCTATGCCCTCTTTTAAAATGATAGATCATTGAAATTTTTCTTCTCATGCAGAGCTTCACGCTCAGCAGCAGAAAGGGGGAGAGACAGAAAAGAGGAGTAAGGAGTGACTGCATAGTTCAACAAGCAGAAGAACAGGGCACTGGCTACTGGTGTTTCAGCGATCAGCTCCTGCACTAAACACTCATTCTCCTGAATGATGTTGAGCTGCCCTCGGCCTTGCCTACTACTCTTCTCAAACTGCTTCAAGGCAGAATGCGTTTCCAGACAACTTAATCTGTGTGGTTTTTGAAGCATTTGAAACATTTCACATCTTTAAACAAAATTACCTTAATCACATAAGAACTAGTGCTTTACTATGATAAACTAAACTAGCCTTGTGTAATTCAGATAATTTTCACATGATAACATCCTACTTTGTATAACGGCATAAGAACAGTCAGAACAGGGTAGAATAAAGGTTCATGTTTCTCAGAATCCCGTAGAGTATTATCCTTCCAGTGGAGATAAAAAACAGTGTCTGAGAAGGTAAAATAAAAGAGGAATGATAAATGGATAGTGCCCCACCCCCTTTCCCTCCCCCCACCACCTTAGTACTCCAAACTCCAGCTATTTTCAACCCAGAGAACTTTCTGAGCAGAGCATAGTTTTATATATGTCACCACTTCTAGAGGTTTCTCTTCCATTTACTTGACCTGTCTCTGCTTGAATTCTAATGGGTCATGAACTGGTGACTGCTTGTGTATTAAAAATAGGATTTGGCCTATTATTTTCTTCTGGGTGCACACACACTTCAGCAGCATTATATGTGCATTTTGTCTCTCAGCAGAACTCGAAGTGAAAAGGTTCTTCTTTTCAAGTATGTTGCACTAGGGGTTTGAAACTCATAAAATGATAAATTTTAAGACCATGCCCTCTTGAAATGCTGATAAATCTGCACCTGCTTTGTAGACTTAGCTTAATATCTGTAAGGAAGTGTTTCCGTGGACTTTCAAACAGAAGCATTAGCAGTACAAACAGTTGCAAAGACACATCCTGATTGGCTATGGTTAGAAAATATCTACTCTTTCTTTCTAAGCTATGTATTGATTTAAGATTTAATCTACAGAAAATAAATCTTCATCAGAATCAAACACAAAAATATTTTAAGCCTCATTTCTTATAGTTCCTACTTAAAGATTCACTACTGCACAAAATATTGAAGGAAATGAACCCAAAAATATTATCATTCTGATATTGTTTCAATTATATTCATTACCTAGGGAGGCTTTTAGCAGGGGGCAGGTTAAGATGACCTCCAGATATCTTTTAAAATTTGAATTGTTCTATAATTCTGTATGTCTAAACAGAAAAAAAAAAAAAAGGGAAAAAAAAAAACCACCAAGAAAAAAAAACCCAAACCAGCAAACCACCAAACCAAAAATCCCCACTAAAACCAAAAACCAACCAACTTATAAAGTGGTCTAAAAATGTTGATAACTGTTAAGACATTATCTTATATTCTATACCACCAGATGTTAATGTTATTAAGTCAAGCTAGTCTTGACATTAAGTTTTGAAATTAAATATGAAGATATTCCAGAAGAAAAGCTTTATTTTGAAGTACTTATTGCTGTAATTAAGAAAACACTAAATAGTTGTAGTGCAAGCAGAGCACAGAATGATGAGAGGAATTAATAAAGTGTTCAAAAGTAGAATGAGTAAACAAAATGTCAGACAGTGCTTTAAACAATGTTTCACATTGAATTTCTTGGAAGACAAGAGTGTGCAGATGGCAAAGAAACTTCTAATAGACAATGTGAATTTCCAGTCTCAGGACTACTGATTTGTAGACTATAGATTTATTTGGTTTCTTGTCCACAGAAGAGAAAATATTTGAAATTTTGAATGATTGTTTTCACAGAAAAGCCACAACAAAGTAAGTAAAAAAAGACAGAAAATTGAATGGATCTAAAACGCAAAACATTAGACAGGCTTATCAACTGTATTTACAAACTTATTTGCAAATTTCTCTTGGTTTGTGAAAACAAACTCAGTGTAACATTCAACAACTAGCTGTGATGAATACTGCAGTTATTCAGTGTCATCTTTAATTAAAATGTGTGTGGTTTGTTATAGGACATTTGTTGGTTCTTCAAATTGGCTGAGCATTTAAAAAAGACTACTGTATGAATAATCAGTAGATGTGCATGATAACAGGTAGAAAAGTATCTGCAGTATACATTTTCAGTATTGCAGCCTCGTAAGTATTTTGTGAATACTATTAGTTGTCCAAATATTATTTGTTGGAATTAAACTGACCAAGCTCTGTTATGTGCCACTGCTCTCCAAGCTAAACCCTTTCTTTGAAGGATTTTATGCAATTTAACTGGTGCATAAACGTCATGTTTACTGTTAATGAAGGTGTAAATTGCATGTGGAGCAAATACTGTTTTAAACACTGTTACCTCATTCAATTACCAGCTGAATTCATTATCTTGTTCTTCTTTTTCAGTTATTAATATTTTTTTACCACTGCTTTGTTGGGGTACGCCCCCGAAGTCCCGTCCCTTCCCGGGCCGACCCAGACACTGACAGCCTCGGGGGCCAGGAGTCCAGGGTGTGAACACACCTCTGGGGTTGGTCCCACGGGTGACAATCACCTCTGCCCTGCCCCTTCTTCTGGCACTTTCCCTGCCCGTCAGGGCCGGGGGGTGGTACTGGGCGTGGCGACCCTCCCCTCTCCTCCCCCAGTTCCAGAAAGTTCTATGTTCTCTAAGTTATAATTGGTTCCACCTGTGTCTGTAGTCTTTGGTTCCACCCTTGAGTTGTAATGATTCGTTACTTATGTTCTGTTGCCGCCCCCTTGCTGTGTTCTCATTGGTTGTCTGTTCCCCTTAAAACCGCGTGTCCCGGGTGTCTCGGGGTCTCTCTTGTGGCTTCCCTCGACCCTCTTTCACCGCACCCTTCCCGGTCCGGACCTCCCCAATAAACCTGGTTCCACAGTGAGACGGCTCTCTCGCTCCTTTGTTCTCCGCACCGACGATACAAGCTTGCAGGCAGACAGCCCCTGAGGACAAGCCTCCCCGCTGAGCTAGCCCGGGGAGAGACACCTCCCGGAGAGAAGAGCTCCGGAGTGCCAGCCCGGTTGCCCCGGAAACCTCCTCAGCCGCCGGCACACACCATCCCGGGAGGGAAAGATACTTTTTATTTTATTTAAAAACTATACTGTTTCTGATAGAATGTTTTCTTACCTAATAGCACAAGTTTCAGGTCCTTGACTGAGAATTGTTGGTTTAAAACCCCTTCTTTGCCACATAAAGTTTTTATCAACTTTAGTTTACCTTAAAACTTCATTTTGTGGGGTTAATTTATACAATTGATCAGGTTACTACTATATATCTCCAGAGTCTCTTAACAGTTTTGCTCCTTTCTTCTCTTATTTACCTCACTGTGAACGGTAGGATTTTGGTTGTTACTTGCCAAATAGACGAAAAAAAGCTATTTATGGAAGTGTTCAAAAAGATTTGTTGATATTACTTGCTTGTCATGAATGAATATGGCTTCAGGGCTCTCTTCCCTTATATCATTTTGCTGTACGTATGTAAGTTAAAAATTCACTCAAGGAATTTTACATGGTGCTTACTTATGTTAACCTGCTTGTAATAAATAAACAATATGTATTTTTTATAGTGTTAATCACAAAGAAATATACTTCAAAAAGCCCTGGAGGAAGCCTCATATCTTATTGTAGTACGTAAGTTTATTTTCTCTTTCTTAATTTTCTTCCATAATAACTACAAGGAAAGATGTCCTGAATACTGTGAAATTTCATAAAAGGGAAGAATAACCAAACAAATGTTACCAAAAAAAAAAAAAAAATTCTGAGCATTTTTCAAAACATGTTTTAAAATGTGAGACTTTAACAGTAATGAATCCTTATGAAATTAGGAGTTCTGAAAATAATGCTAATATTTTCTTTCTTTTTAATTTTAAGTGTGAAAGTAAATTACCTCTGCTTGTTCTATGATATTTACCTTGTGAGTTTTTGTCATTACAAGCCCAGTTTGTAATTCTCTTATTTAATTTATATCATATACATTCCAAGCAATGATTTTTCCAATTATATTTGTTGAATTTTTGTGAAGAGATTTCACATTACTTTTTATTAATTATTAGACAGTTTCCCTTACAGAAACTCATCTTTAGCTTAGAGCAGCCAAGTTTTTGCAATTTATTATGCAACTTTTTATGAAAGTGAGTCAACTATAGCTATCAGAGATGGCATCTACTTTCCTATTTCACTCCACAGATATCCTAGAAGAAAAAAATGTACATATGAGTTGTGAATAACTAAGTCAAAGCTCCTACTGAATAAAGCTTAAAACCTGGATTCTTTTTATATAAAATTTAATATATGGTCACTGGGGCTGTCAGCTCCTGAACCAGCTACACTCCAGCAGGGTCAGTATCCAGCTGCCACTGCCCAGTGGGCTCACCAGACCCTCCTGCAGGTCAACATTCCAGCCAGGTGTCAGCCTATGCCCATTAGGCATTTTGACTTGTTAAATTTCATCCCATTAATCATAGCCCAAAGCTCCAGTCTATCTTGATCCCTCTGCAAGGAGTCCTGTCCCTCAAGAGAGTCAACAGCACCTCCCAGTCTGAGATCAGCAATCTTGTTAATGGTGCATTCAACTCCTGCAGCCAGATCACTGATAAACAGATTGAACAGGATTGGCCCTAGAACTGCACCCTGAGAAAAATCGCTGGTGATGGTCACCAGACAGATGTAGCTTCATTCACCACAGCCCTTTGAGCTCTGCCCTTCAGCCAGTTCTTCACTCAGTGCACCGCTAACCCTCTCATACATCCGCTAGCTCCTTCAGAATGCTGGGATGAATCCCATGAGACCACATGGACTTGTGAACTTTCAGTCGGTACAGCCCGTCCCTTACAATTTCAGTTTTCGCAAATGAGAGTCACTGTTCCCACAAATCATGGTCCTCCAGCACAAGACGGGACAGCCCCAGCTCTGCCAGTATTGTCAGAGAGTGATGCAAAAAAACCATTGAATGCCTCCACTTTTTCTTCATCCCTATTAGTCAGAAGACCGTCCTCAAAGATATTTGTCCAATGTTTACATCCCACCTCCTCTTGCTATTAACATACTTTAAAAAGTCTGCTATTGCAACCCTGGTGAAATCACTCTCATGTCCCCGTCCCAAGATTAACTCAGATACTGCACTGAGATACCCACCCCAAAGGTACGACCATCCCTTACTGAGAAGTATGGCAAAAGTCAGTCGAGCTCCACCCAAACATAAAGAAATAGAACCAAAGTGTGCTAAGAGTGAGGAGAAGTTAGGGAAGACTCCATCACAATTTCTGGGATCAGTCAATGGGCTGAACCTGTCTTCTCCCCTGTAGGGAGGCCTATTGGGTAAGAACCATACTCTTTGAGTGCTGTATGATGATCTCAAACAATTTTTTCTTGGGTATTAGAGCATGTCTGCATAGTGCTTTGAATTATATATCTTTGAATACATTTTTGCAGACAGATACTATCACCAGCAGTCTTTGAACCTTAACCTGTCACAGTTTTATTAATTAAGAGTGTTGTTGTGTAAACTGTTAATATGAGTCCTTCAGGAGCTCTGGCTGTCACAGGCAGTGGGTACAGGTGTGGAGACTCAGGTCTGGGTCTCTCTGTTTGGAGTGTGGCCCTGAAAAAGTCAGTCAAACTGCCCTCTGATCTGTGAACTGGTCAGTGAAGGGTCCCCATAGCAGAACAGTGACAGAATGGCTGGGCACAAGGGCCTCAGCATTCCTGGGGCTCTGACAAACTAATCAAACGCTAAGGGCTTGAGAAAATCTCCACTTTTCATGTGATAGAGCAGTCAAAGTAAACTAATTTAACTGAAACAATTGTCTTTAGGCTTATAGGAGAATCTTCACTGACTTGAAATAACTTGAAAGGAAAGATTATTTTCCCCCTTTTCTCGGTACTTCTAGCATTCTGTCAAAACCTCTAGACTATCAATGTATCAATTTACAACATTAATTCATATCTCCATTGTCCTGACTGAAACCTAGTAGCCTCTGCTCATATTTCTGTTATTCATATTGTTCCAAAATTAAAGAGATTATTAATAACTCACCATGTCATAGAATGTCTTTAATCAATTACTATATTATAATCCAATGTTATAAAATATTATAATCCAAAATATGAAGCTCTCATGAAATAAATCTATTAAGCTCTCTGAGAAAAAATATTCTTCCACAATTCAGAAAAAAATCACTTGTCATAGCTCTTTTCAAGTTCAGAATGCAGACAACCTGCAAACTTAAATAATTCAGATATAATACTCTCAATAAAGCTGATGAGACAGCCGTAACTGTTTCAAGAATTCAAGAATTTCAAGTCTTTATTGCTTGTTCCTTATTTTCTGCTACAAATAAGCATTTCTATTAAGAAACACTTACATTAAAATGAAACCTTACTATAGCAAAGATTGCAAAGTTTATATATGTTTCTGAATGATTTTTTATGAAGATTAACAATGTTAGTACCAAGGCAGAACACTGAATTTTTTCTGGTAAATATTTGCACAAGGGTCAATATCTATCACCACAAGTATTAAGTCCTTCCTCACTGAATTACACACATTTTAATAGAAAATTCACAACATAAAAGGAAGAGCTAGTATTCTAACCTTGAACACATACATAAAATACATTCATTGAACTCATTTGAACTCCAAATTGATTTTTACTAAACATCACTCAAGGCTAAGTGAATTTTAGTTAAAGAGTTACTGTGGCATCATCTGTCCCTCTAACAAGGATGTCAAAAATAGCCTCTGGTCTGCTTCCAACTGAGCTCTTATCTTTTGCGGAAACCCATCTGCTGTAACATCAATGAAGATTATTTTTTTCCCCAAGTATTTTTCAAACACATTGACATTTATCTTAGGTCCTGTAATATATATGTGTATTAAATTTACCTATTACTTTACATTTGTAGGTTAACTGTAGACAACAAAAGGAATATTTTCTTTTTTCTTTAAGGTATGTGTAATTAATTTAAGGAAGATTTGTAAAACAAAGTAATTTTAAGTATTTCTTTCTTTTGATGTCTAAATTCCTTCATAGAGTGACTACTTTCTCTAGTGAAGATTATAAGGGAGGAAAAAGATTCTCCTGGAGACACTGAATCAAATTTAGTCCAGCAGTAAGAAAACACAGTTTTGTTGGGTGTTATGCAAACTTTCATTGCAGCTGAAATTATCTGTATCAGTGAGATTTACTCTATGGTTTGTAAATACAAGAAAGTGATGTCACTGTCACAACCAGAGTCAATGGGCACAAACTGAAACACAGGAGGCTCTGTCTGAATGTAGAGGAAAAGTTTTAATTGTGAGGGTCATGAACATACATGCAGGTCACCCAGGGATGTTGTGGAGATATTCAAAAGCCACCTGGACATGGCCCTGGACAACTGTCTCTAGATGGCCTTACCTGAACAGAGGTGGGGTCTGAGCAAGATGATCTTGAGAGGTCCTTTCCAACCTCAGCCTATTCCGTGAATGAAGTGATGACCTAAGATGTTCACTTAAGGTAGGCAGAGTAAGAACGGAAGGGGATTACAGCATACTTGTCAGCTATGTTGTTGTGCTGGAAGATCAGCAATGTAGGGATTAATTTCATTTTTTTTCCCTAAGCTTCATGAGTACTTTTTAAAGGAAATTGGTTCCTCTGCTATTCAGAATTCTTATCTGTAAAATAGGAAGACTATTTGTCTCTCTTACTGACGTGTTGATTAATTCATGCATCTGAAGGTATTTTACAGAAGCAGCTAGAAAACCACTACATTTATTAATAATAAAATGAATACAAAGTAGTTGTAGTAAAACTGAAAGAGGAGTTAAAATAAAGGAGATGCAGTGGGAAAGGGATTGTTTTGAAGATTTGGTTGCATAGCTGAAGATTTTTTCTGCACTACTAATTTGAAGTATAACATAAATATTCCTTATTTGTCACTGTACACACATAATAAATCAAAATAGAGCTGGTAAGAGAAGTTAAGTTTCACTTCAGAATGAAGTACAGGTACACATAGCCTCAGTATTAAAAAAATAATGAGTCATGAAGTACTCTTAGGAAGGTAGCCATTTCATCTTCAAGAAAGATCTGACTACCTGTTGTATCTCTCTTTCAATGGTACAAAATCTAATTAAACAAATAATTGTTCTATCAACCAGCAAATCCTTAAATCAGATGTCTGATCCATCCTTAGTATCCTTTATACAATTCAGACAAATTCAAAGATCCCACCGTGCGTGTATCTATAATCCTAACTGCATAATGGAGACACACACTTTTAACTCTTTCTTGATTCTCTGGCCTAACTTTTATTTTTTTTTTTTTTTACCAATTCAAATTTAGGCCCAAACAATAAATATTTGTTAAGAAAATTAAAGTAATAAAATCTCCCCCCTCTCATTATTAAATATATTTTTTCACGTTCAAGGAGAAACAAGCAATGTCTATACAATTTTTCAATATAATTATTCTTCAAGTTTTCTCAACATTAGAAGTTCAATTGATAAAAGGGACATTTCAGATTAACATTTGTACCTAATCCATGACAACTGTCCATTTGTCATAGAAAACATAATGTAATTCTTGCCTCTCACTGAGGGAACCTTAAACTAGTAGCTGAGGGTAATGGGAAGGCACAGTCAAGAAAACAGACCAGAAATTAAGGACAAAAGGAAAAAATGCCCATTCTAAAGGAACAACAACATTACAGAAAAAAAAAAAAATCTCAGTTTAAGACAAGAAGTGTTTGTGGTGGGACGCTCCATTGGGATGAGGAACAGACATGTAGGTGGGGCTAAATTCTTGGAAATAAAGGGAATCTGTGATGCAGTATGTGACAAGGAGTACTTATGCCATTGCTATCAAGAAAAGGAATGGTACGGGCAAGTCACTTAACCAAACTCTTTGTAAAATGGAGGTGATTATTTCATCATTTGTTGCTATCAAAATAGTGAGAGTTCATCTAAGAATAATTCATCTGCATTTACCACTGGAACAGATATCCTACTACATCCCTCCCTCAATAACATACTATTGAATCAGGGATAGATTTGGCTAAAATCATTGCTAAAGGGAGGTGAATTTTCCTTCATAAAGAGTAATAAAAAATTGATAATTTCTCTGCATATTTTAAAAAGTGCACTTACTATTTTGATTTTATGAATTATTTAAAAAATCCATAAAATTTCATCCTAAGCTTCAAATGAAACAAGTCAGAAAGTATTCCTAACAAAGAAAGTAAGAAAAAAGCTGAATAAAATCTTGGCTCTCAATATGTGTTAATAATTATTGCATTCAAAATTGTGAACTTAATTGTCTACTTAATGTTATACAGCCAGACCAGACTGCCAGAGACAAAGATGCAGCATTTGAAAAAATCGACTTTTCTTTCTATTGCTCTGCAAATTTTCTAGCTACTTACCACAGCCTATTTTATCCAGTTAAGCCTCACACTCTGAGGAAACACTTGTCTTCTTTTCCAGTACCCAGTGAACTGTTTTACAATGGAAAAAGACAATCTGGAATAATGAATTACTCCAGCTGCATAAGTATTAATGAGCCATTTGCTTTATGTTCATACACCTAGATTTCCCTTTATGACATTGGTAAGAATTCGCCTTTATATCATTGAAATTGCTACCATATACAGGAATGTAGTAAAACTCCTGAACTAGGGAAAAGGGAATCATAATGATGAATTTGAATACTTCCATGCATGTAAACTCACAAACCTTACAAACTACAGGTACAAAAAATTCCTACTAAACACTCCTATAATATTTTTGATAACTCAAGAGATTGAATGGTAAAAGGTTTTACCACCCCAGTTTGTGGGAACTAAGTAATACAGTGGAAAAAAGCAGAAAATGCATGAACCGTATAAACTCACAAGTGATGAGGTTTATATTGTTAGAGGGAATACATAACTTGTTGAGGGCAGCTCTAGTAGCTGCTGTTTGCAACAATTACATTTGTAACTGACCTACTTTATTACTACAGGAAGACAGAACAAAACTTCTGTGGTAACAATGAAAAAAAGTGTAATAAAACATGGACTTAAAGACTTACATCTAGCAGGATTGTGGAGAGATATTTTGTGAAGAAGTTGAATGGTGTTTTTTCAGTAATATATTGTGGAATCTGTATTGTGGTAGGTATGAATAGTAAATAAAATCATAAAAGCAATGAAAGGTGAGAATTTTTGTCATACTTGAAGCTGGATTTTATTTGCCAAGTGCAGCAAAGCATCCCAAACATCATTGTAGAAACCAGAACTGTGCTTTTATATCCTTTCTGCTCAAAGTTTAATAGTACAGCTTGCACTTCTTTAATATAAATTCTGTTAAGAATAACTCATTAACTATATTGCCTGTACCACCCTTTTTCTCAGGTAATCGCCAGATTTTCAGACTGAGAAACTGCAAAGACCTGCTATCATGCAAGTGTATTGCAAAAGGTGGGGTGATGTTAACATGTTCCATAGTGATTTTTTTTTCTTTTTTTTTTTTTTTTTGGAATAAAGAGAATATTTAAAAATATTTTGCAACTGCTCAGATGTTTGTGAGTTTTGATTTTTTTTCAAAAAACCCCAAACTTTTGTCATCTTTCAGTTTTTTAGAAAGTACTTAAACAAGTAGTTATGAAAACAGCATTTTCTGACATTAACATTAGAGTCTACTTAGTACTCACAAATGGAACATCTGTTACATGTGGAATTATTAAGCGACTAAAAGAGAAAATGAATGATTAACACCACATACAGTGCTTCCTCTGACTTATTTTCAGTAAAAGACATTTTATACATTAAAAAATAGATTAAATTTTAAAAAGTCGATGATCTGTTTTCACAAGATATTTCAAATAGTAATAATGGCAATCACTATATTTCCCTAAATTTTGCAATAATGTATCTCATAAGTTAGAACTACCTTAGCCCTCTTCAAATGGGCTAGTAAGTTTTTCTCCTCCGGCGTGTTTAACTTCTGTCTGTCCTAACAATCTGTCCCTTTGTCAACTCTTTAAATGTCTATGCACGTATTTGGTTGTTGATGTTGAAATTGTCTAAACATTTTTCTCGGCTAGATAATAGGATTCCACTAGTTTGGTTTTGCTGTTTCTGGTTAGGTTTTTATTTGGTTGTTTCTTTTTTTTGTTTGTTTGTTTCCTTCTTTTTTTTTTTTTTTTAATATCAAGCTATCTTACAATAAAAGAATTCTTAAATTCTTAAATTCTTTTTTTCTATTCCCCCCCCACTCTGCTTTCTTTATAAAGCTGCCTGCAATATCTACCTCTTTAAAAACTTGCTGTTGATTGGATAATGATAGGCCATGAAACTTAATGAGGGAATAATAGTATTCTTAATAGTTCTATTTATTGCCCCTATGGTTAGGTTTTCAAAGGAAATACACTCACTTCTCTATAAAAACTTATGAAAAACAGAACTGGACTCCTCATTGTGCCCTAGTGACTTCTGAATCCATTTCAACTGGTTGTTGAAACAGCAAGATAATTACAAATTGTTGAAGATAATTACAAATGGGCAATGTCAGTTGTTTGTTTTGTTTTTTTTCCCAGAGGTATGAATTTCTGTCTGTTCCTGTAGCACTGCAGCTTCAGGAGTCCTCTAAAATTAAGGTACAACCTAACACCATGGTGTAACCTCTCCCTTCACATTTTCTCTCTCCTGAGTTGTGTTTTGTGTACAATGCTTAGTACAGATAGACTACTGCTGATTAAGCTATCAGAATTATTAATAGGAAACAAAATACCACTACATCAAGCAGCACTCCATAGTAGCAACTAAGAAGTCAATGTAAATAAAGTAAAGACTGTGCCCTACTGTGATAAATCTCTTGGACATTGACCATTAATGTCAGAGCAATTAAAAGGTTTGTATGTAGGGTATTCAATTTTTTAAGACATCTGGTGTTTTTAGTCTTGTTTTTAAACAATTGTCTTCCCAATCTTCACAGTCTATATTCGCAAAGTAACTCTTTGAATCTGGACTAGCCTGTATAGGTGCTCAGATGTAGACATTTCAAGAATTTATCCTCTTATGTACATGTCAGCTATTTAATGTACTGTGATCTCACATTTCTGACATTTCCATTGCTTGAATATCTTTTTGCACAATATTGCATATTCTTTGCCATTTACAAAACAGATGGAAAATTTAGGAATGCTTTCTCCTCTCTTGGTGTCTCCCCTTAAAAATCAGATTCAATGTGAAGCTGCCTTCTTACCCTTAAATTAGAATGTAGTCTCATCCTCAAAAATGTTTTGGAAGGGAGATTAATTTGCAAATTGCAGTCTCTTGCTTATACTATACGGTCCATTTCCCAAGATCATCTTTCAATCACTAGATTGCAATGTTACTGCATAACAAAAGAAAAGCACTTCTAGAAAAAAAAATTTAAAAATCAAAATTTATTCTTCTAGGTTAGAATGACTATTGAGATCTCAGAAAGGACTTTAAATGATCTACAGTTATTGCCTACCTCATCCTGAAAATGATATGTCCTCATATTACTTTTCTTGCAGATTCTTCTGTTCTGGAAATCTTAAATACAGTAACACTGATGGAGTCATCCGTCAAGTACATCTGTCAAGTTGAAGTCCCTCACAAGTACCAAGGCTGGTGATTGTGAGACTGCTGCCAGCCTCCTGCAGACTTCATGGTCTGCCTCTTCTACCCAGTTAGGTGGTCTATAATAACCAGGACATCCGCCCTGCTGACCTTTCTCTTGATCTTTACCCACAACCACTCAACCTTGTCACCATTATGTTTGATTCCAATATGACCAAAACACTCACTAACATACGGGGCCACCCCATCACCTCTCCTGCTTCACCTATCTCTTCTAAAAAGCTTATACACAATTCCATTGCAGCACATCAGTTGTGAGAGTCATCCCACCACATTCCTGCGATAGGAACTACTCTGTCAGAGTTTCCAGCTGCACCAGGGATTCCAGCTCCTCCCGTTTGTTACCCATACTGTGTGCATTGGTGTAGATGCACTTCAGCCAAGCCACCAATTTCACCTCCAACACTGGCATGCCACCCCTTGACTCCAGTGGGCCTGGCTGTACTCCTACCCCTCCTCAAATCTAGCACAAAACCCTCTCAATCAGCCCTGCTCTCTCATGGGCCATAACCCTTTTTCCTGCCTGACACAGGTGGACTCCATCTGTTGCCAGTTTTTGTTTGTGCCATGTAAAACCCACCATGATCCAAAATGCAAATTTCCACCTCTAGCATCAGCATCTAAGCCATATTACTAATCAGTCCTGTTATCCTGTTTCTTTCAATACTCACCCCTGGCACGGAAAGGATTGAGGAGAAGACAACATATGCATGGACTCCTTTAACCAGATCTCCCAGTGCCCTGAAGTTTGCTGAACTTCAGTTCATTTTAAAGATAATTCATTTTGTACATGCATTTCAGTTTACCATTTAAGCACTGATAGTTAGATAAATGCCCAATATTAAATTCTATTTTTATACTGAAATTTGCTTATATGGAAGGGCCACAGTGGCAAATTGAGTGTAAACTTCCTAACAATAGGGGACAACATTTCTGAAGGAGAATGCACAGAAAGGTAGATATATATGTTTGGAGGACCACAGTCAGCTGCTGGTTAAGAAAAGAGGAAGCCTGAGAGAAGTTAACAGACCTTTCAATAGCCACTGATGCTTTTATCTCAAACTCCTTTAAAATCTTCTTTCTTTAGTAGGGAGCCAAAAATTAAGAAGATCTCCACTGAAGTATAGCATTGTTAGATTACCAGTCAAATTGCCATTAAACACCTTTAGTTACACAAAATTGTACCAGAAAATCCAGCAATCAAGACATTCTGGCTGAGCTTTGTCTTTACAAACAACTCTTCTCACATAACACAGTATTTGTGATTGTTGATAGTTGCATATCTAGCTTTGAACACAGGCTACTCAGTCATCAATAAATTAGAATCTAAAGCCCCTTTTCATGTAGTCTTTAGATGTAACTTTCTAAGTGTCCTTGTCAAAGTACAGGGAATATTTTTGCAAGGACAAAAAAATATGTAAATTAAAGCATCTTGGATGATCCTGTGGATGTCACTGGGGCTGCATAATTTTTATGCATTTTTCATTTCATTTCAAGCTAAGTGTTATAACATTTCTTTGTAAAAATTCTTAGATTAATTTTGAATCTATTATTTTCTATTTGGTCAGCACTGTCTACCTTTCTGGGATTTAACATAAAAGCACCTGAAAAATAATGAAGCCTTTTCTTGAATCTCTGAAACTGTAACACTGCTGAGCAAAGTGGGACAGTGATTCAATTAGTGTTCTTTTACCTAACACAAGTCAAGCAAAGGACAAGGAGGTTTGAAAAAACAAAACAGTAAACATGAGTATTGCTAATTGGAAAAGGTTATTTGTCTATAACATAAAGATATGCATTAAACCTGTGCATAATGTCAGCCACAACTTCCAACTACTCACCATGAGATTTAGTATGAAACTGTAGGGAATGAAGTAACAATTTTAAATAAAAAATTCAAAATATCATAAACTTAGATGTTGCAAGGCTCCAAAGGCAAATTTTGAAAGGGCCCTGCTATCCTACTATCCTATAAGAAAACTAAACACTAGCAACACTGCCAAGCAGCATAATTTTCTTCTCTGTAGAGGTTCAATGAAAACACTTTGTTCTGTTACAAACGCAATTTCCTGTCAAAATCATTTTTCGTGGAAAATTTTTACCTCCTTTTACTTACAGCTAGTGCATGGTTTCAGTGTTGAAGGAACAGAAGTATAGCTATTGCAATTCTAAACATTGAAAGGCAGACATGAGGGAGTTTTCACATTCTAAAGTAGAGGGTGGTATCTAGAAGACTAGTAATCCAAAATCATAGAATCATATAATCACTGAATATCCTGAGTTGGAAAGGACCCACAAGGATCATCAAAGTTCAGCCTGGCTTGGCACAGGAGATCTCCAAGAATCATACCGTGTGCCTGAGAACATTGTCCAAGAGTTTTTTGAATTCTGTCAGCGTTGGTGCTGTGACCACTTCCCTGGGGAGCCTATTCCAGTGCCCAACCACTCTCTGGATGAAGGATCTTTTCATAATATCCAACTTAAACATCCCCTGACACAGCTTCAGGCCATTCCCTCCGGTCCTGTCACTGGGCACCACAAAGTAGAGGTCAGTGTCAGCCCCTCCTCTTCCCCTCATGAGGAAGTTGTGACTGCAATGAGGTCTCCCTCCGTCTCCTCCAGGCTGAACAGACCAAGTGACCTCAGTTGCTCCTCACATAGCTTCCCCTCAAGGCTTTTTGTTGCACTCCTTTTGTTGCACCCAAAACTGCCCCCAGCACTCAAGCTGAGGCCGCCCCAGTGCAGAGCAGAGGAGGACAGTCCTCTCCCTTGCCCGGCTGGTGATGCTGTGCCTGAAGCCCCCCAAGTCACACTTGGCCCTCTTGGCTGCCAGGGCGCTGCTGACTTCAACTTGCCATCTATCATAAAACCCTCAGATCCTTTTCTGCGAGGTTGCTCACCAGCATCCTATTCCCCAGTCTATACATATATCCAAAGCTGGATCTACACACAAAATGTACAGGATGTACAAACATAAAGAACTGAAATAGTTCAACTCTCCAGACCATGACTATTTTCCTGTCTTTAAAATTGCATCATTTCAGAAATACTGCTAATATTTCTCAGCTTTGTGTGATACCATTGTCCTGAGCTTCATCAGAGAACAACCCATGTCACCCAGTCTGAAAGGTAACTTCCTGTTTTATTATTAGATGTGACTTTACCACTCATACCTATTTAATAGTAAAAAGACATTAATTTGGGGGAACAGTGATGCTAACAGCCTCTATTGCCTACATTGGAATGTTTATTAAAACTCCTTTTTATTAATGGATTTTAAGTTTCAATATTTCATTTAGAATTGTCAGTGTTTGCAAAAAAATAATAAAAGTAATTATGTGTATTAGGGATAAATAATAACATGGAAGAAGAAAGATAGCTGTATTTTCAACTGAGATTAATTTTATCAAAAAATTCCAGAGTACATTGTATATTGTATTACCTGTATAATACTTTATCTTCATTTCTAAGGTTTATTTGTGGCTTAAAAATATGTGTAAATCATTGTCTAGCAGGTTGCCTACCCCAAAAATGTTGAGACGTTTAGTATTAACATTAATGTAGGGAAAATGTTTCCCATTTCTGATTATTTAATGTTATAAAATTATTCTGATTTTAGTTGCGTATAATTGTTAAAAACATTTACTCACCTGTATGGAAAACAGCAGCAACATGGTATGGATATTAATGACCAAAAGCTTTAACCATGGAAACCTGCTTATATTTTAATTTTTAATATTTCCAATATTAATTAGGTTGGAGTAGGCCAACCAAAATTTGATTTCCACTTTGCTCATCTTACTTTTGAACAAAATATTTAAATGTCAAATGTACAATAATTTTCTGCCTGAATTTTGGCTTAATACTGTTTGCCGCTAAGTTTTAGATCTCAAGTTTTCATGTGCAATATTTTTACAAATCCAGAGCACTGCACGTTACAGATATCACTGAAAGCATGTATTCAATTCATAACAGTAACACCCAAACCTTGAGACTGAAGAGCACTTATACTCCCCAAGCACCATCTGATTCTTCACCCAGAGCTTCTACAAGCAGCTACGAATTTACAGATTTCTTGGTCCAATATTCTACACAGGCTGTAGAAGATCACAGATCATGATGTCCATCATAATTCTAATAAGGTAATGTCCTAGATGTAACTTTTTAGGTTTTTTGCTATACTCTTCTCATTGGTGAATACTATAGAACTGATTAATTCTTATCTTAAATCTATTGCTAGATTTTATTTCCCTTTTCCTTTGGAAATTATTTGTATTGCCCTTTGGACTTTCTGCTTTTGGGCTCTATATATTCTTTCATATATTATTATACTCTGAATAGCTTTGTGCCTACTTCAATTTCAAAGCATCTTTCTAAAAATGAGTACCCAGAATTATATTAAATACTCCAGATGGGATTTCATTAGGCTTTCTTTCACTGATATTGCCTGTTTCAACTGGAAATACTGATACTGATGTATTGCCTTTTTCATAGCTGTTTCAATTTTTTATGTTGCTATTTTGCAGTGATCATTTCATCCATCTAGGCTGTTTTCCAAGCATACAGTCAATTTTCTTTTTTTTTATTAGTCCCCAAACACATGAAAATGATTTTTTTTTCCTTTTACACTGCTTCCCCCTTCGAATCCTCTTCATAACCTCTCTCCAAATTTTTTTTCTACTTTTAGTAGTACTCATTACTATCTCCTTACTTAACACACAATTCACTGTTAGTCATTGGTTTTCCTCTGTTAAAATAAAAAGTTATTCAAAGACTCACAGATTGTGCTGAATTGGAAGGTACCTGCAAGGGTCATCAAAAGATGGAGCTCCCTGAATCCACTTCAAACATACAAATTTCCATGTTCATGCTTTCCTTTTCATTCTACACTTGATCTCTGCTCATGCAGAAAGTTTCAGAGCCCTTCACAAAGACTTACGTATAATGTTTACCTTGCTTTTAACACAAAAGTAGATTCTTCTTATTTCCATTTTTGCTATTAAAATTCCTCCTTCCCTTACCTTGCCTGGTTGCTTTTTGTCAATATTATTTTTGTCATCACTGGCTTCTTAACAACTGATAATATGTTTCACAAATTTTAACTTAATTATCACTTTGTAAATTCCTATTTCACATATATCTTCAACTTTAAAGATTTAAGTGTTTATTTTCTTCCTTCCTTAAGGCATATATCCAGCTTATGCAGTGCAGACCAGCAGAGAAATATAACTGTTCAGCTTTTCCTCTATAAAAGATTCCAACCTGAATTAATATTTCTGTATGTAATAAGTCCACAAAATAATAGATGACTGCAAAAAATTCACACATTATCAGCACTTCAAACATTTAGTTGAGAAGTTTCCTATATATTACGAATGCCCCTCCCTGGGAAGCAGTTGCTTCAAGAAGATAAGCAACATTATCTGTGGATGTCCTTCCTTTTTTCCCCTTTCCCTGAGCCTTTATTGATGAGCAGAACAGCATATGTTATGACAGATCCTTTTGGTCAGTTTGGGAATTTGTCTCAGCTATGTTTCCTCAAAATCTCTTGCCCTTCCTCAGTCTTTTTTGCTTTGAAGGCAGAGTAGGGAGGAGGCTTTGATGCTGTGCTAGAGCTATTCAGTAACAGCCAAAATACCGTGTGTTGTCAATGCTGTTTTAAACACACATGCAAAACGCAGCACCATATGGGCTGCTATGAAGGGAATGAACTCCATCCAAGACAAATCCAGTACAAAAGTGGAGAATATCAGTTTTTATTAGGATATAAACTCCTTTCAGGCAAGAAAAGTTCAGATGAAATATTACCAGTACATCCCATAAAATGATAAGAAAATATCTGTATGTAACTGAATACATATCTTTAATCCACAACAATATCTCTTACACTTGTGTATAAGTTATACAGAAATGATCATTGGTAGACTAGATTTTCAAAACCATCTAAAGACAATGATCAATTCCAATGGTGTAAAGACTCAAGCAATCTTTAACTTCCTTTAGAAAAAGCAACATAATGGAGAATACAGTACATGTACCACACAGAGTCTGCCCAACTTAGTGATTGTTTCCGAAATCTATTTTCTGTGGCACCTCTGCAGCAGTACTACTCCTTATGGTTTTTCCACTGTGAAGCTGTGAAGTGGTAGATCAGTGATCTTGCATATACCACTTCATTGAGTAGACAAATGACTTTGCACTATAAATTCAGCTGGATTATCTAAAAGATCGTACGTTTACCTCATTATATTGAAACTCAGTGCACTTACAGATCTATAGAATGTTGCATTACACAACTGCAGAACAATTTCAGCCTCAAAATTTGTTTCAGTCCCATGGCCTCTTCTGATGTGGTTGTTGTGGGCAGATAGGGCCAGGCGGTCGGAAGATATCGGGC
>VZRL01003824.1:12637-28739 GCA_013397895.1 Origma solitaria
GGGGCTGCGTTGGCCACGCCCTCCATTGATAAGCAGCGCGCTGGCCACGCCCCCCGCTCGTGTTTGTACGCGCGTACGCGCGGGGCGGTGCGCGCACGTGTGCGGAGCGCGGCGTGTGGCGCTGCCAGGTGTCTCACCCGTGCGGGTTTGCAGGTGTGCGGGTTGTCGGGCTTGTTGCTTCTGGGCGGTGCTGCTCGACGGGCGTGGTAGTGCACGTGTGTGCGAGGCACTGCGTGTGTGGGTGTCAGATACTGCCCACGCGCAGGGCACTGTCTGTCTGTGCTGGGCACCGCGGGAGGGTGAGTGCCGTGTGTGTGTGTGGCAGACGTTGCACATCTGTGCTGGGCCCTGTACATCTGCCCCAGGCATGCACAGCTGGCGTGGGCCCCGCACATCTGTTCTGTGCCGTGTGTGTGTTCCCGACACGGTGTGGCTGTCGCCGGTGGTTGCAGCGCATGGTGTCGGCGGGGGGATACCGGGGAAATCATCGTGTTTGGAAAAGTAGTGGGAACAGCCACAAATTCTCACCTGAAGACGTGGCGGGGGAGTGGGGGCAAGGCGGGGTGGGCAGGGGGCACAAAGGTGCCCCCTAGTATCAACGTGGCAGTAGAGTGAGGCCAGCTCTGTGGGCACGGAAACCCGGCAAGGTGCTGGTTCCTGCGTGAGGGTCCTGCCCCATCGTTGCCCCAAGGTTCAGGGCGCTGGCTGGTGCGAGGGGGGCTGAACCCCGTCCCCGGTGAGCCGGGCTGGTTGTCGCTAGATGGCAGCAGGGTCACGTGGCAGTGCCACCACTGCCACTAGTGTCCCTGTCCCCACTCTGGGACAGAGGATGCCACTCCTGGGCGGAGGGCAGGACTCCCTTCCGCGCTATAGCCGCTATCACGGCTGGCCCCACGGGTGCTTGTGGTCCTGGGGGTGTAAAGCAGGTCTGGGGGTCTACGGAGGGAACTCGTGCCCCTTGTGCTGGCCCTGCAGCAGCGCAGCCCCCCGCAATGGCTGCCCCTTCAGACTCAGGCTGGACGCTGCTGAGGACACCGCCGCTCTCTGGGGGTGCGGGGGGTCCTGCTGGCATCCCCCACTCGGGACGGGCAGCCCAGCTCACCTCTCTCCCTGGGTGCTTCCCGAGGGGCTCTGGCTCTCCGTGGCCCTGGGGCGCCCACCCAAGCAGGAGGGGATGGTGTTACACCCCTGTCCCCTCCGAAACACGGAGACCCCCGGCCTTACACACACGGCGGGGTTTGTCCGCCCGCGGCCGCCGTAGCAGCGCGGAAGTGTCTCCATGGAGACGGGAGGAGCCGGGCCCAGGGATGGAGAAATACGAGCGGATCCGGGTGGTGGGGAGAGGGGCCTTCGGGTGAGGGGCCCCGGGGATGGGCGATGGGGAGGTCTCCAGCCTTTTTACCTCGGGGGTGGAAGGCCTTAAAGCCCCATCCTCGTGGCAGCAAGGTGCTTGTGGCCACGGCAACACGGGGATCGGCGGGGTTGTAGCAGCCGGGGGGACACGGCACGGGGTGTGTGACACNACCTCGGGGGGACAGGGCACGGGGTGTGTGACACCTCGGGGGGACAGGGCACGGGGTGTGTGACACCTCGGGGGGACAGGGCACGGGGTGTGTGACACCTCGGGGGGACAGGGCACGGGGTGTGTGACACCTCGGGGGGACAGGGCACGGGGTGTGTGACACCTCGGGGGGACAGGGCACGGGGTGTGTGACACCTCGGGGCGCGGGGATTGCAGGGGACCTGTGTCACCCCAGGGCGGTGGCCAGGCCCTGTGCTGTGTTCCCCTCTCCGTGCTGAGGCCCCGTCCCTGTCCCCACAGCATCGTGCACCTGTGCCTGCGCAAGGCTGACCAGAAGCTGGTGATCCTGAAGCAGATCCCCGTGGAGCAGATGAGCAAGGATGAGCGGCTAGCAGCGCAGAACGAGTGCCAGGTCCTCAAGCTGCTCAGCCACCCCAACGTCATCGAGTACTACGAGAACTTCCTGGAGGACAAGGCACTCATGATCGCCATGGAATACGCCCCAGGTGGGCCCTGATGTCCCCCAGTGTCTGTTTCTGGTTCCTTGGCAGGTTCAGGGAATGCTAAGCATTTGGCTCTCTTTGGGTCAAACTCCTGTGGTCTCATGTTGTGCTCCTTGTAAAGATGCTGTGCTTTGGAACCCCCAAGAGTCCAGGCACATTTCTCTTGAGGAGACTTTTCTGTAGAAAAGTATCTGGGGGTCCTGGTGGACGCCAAGTTGACCATAAGCCAAGTGACCAAGCACTGGTGCAGGTTGCCCAGTGAGGTTGTGGAGTCACCATCCTTGGAGATTCTCAGAAGAGAGGTCCTGGTCCTGGTCAACCCACTGTCAGTGGCCTTGCTTGAGCAGTGACCTCCCAAGATCCCTTCCAGCTTTAACCATTCCATGATTTCATGCCTTACACCTGCTAACTATATCCTAAACAAGGAGATTTCAAACCCCTCTGTCCCTGATCAGCATGTTACCATCTGCCCCTGGCTCAGGTTTCAGGCACATTTCCCTGTGTCAACTCTGTTGGCCCCACATTTCTAACAAGGTTTCCTGTGGAGTTTCAGATGAAATCAACATTTGCATAAGGGTTTGTTAAAAGCTATGTGCGAGCCCTGAGTCTGGACCTCCCCTTCCCGACAGGGGCCTCTCCGTGCCACGTGGCCTCTTGGACTGCAAGAATTCTCTTTTGCAGAACAGGCTGATCTTGTTCTGCCATCAAGGTTTAATGTCCTCCTCCAAGAGCTGTAATTTTAGTGTTTCTTTTCCTGCTGCTTTTGATAATATGTCAACAGTAACTTCTCTCTGGCTGCTTCTTCCTCCCACCAACTGTGCTGCCATTGTTCAGGAGCATTGGAGGATGTGCTGTGTATGCCACGAGGATGTGTTTTTCCCACATGCTTGGCTTGTTAGGATGCCAAAATGGCTAAATCCCCCCAGTTTTAGCCAGGTTTGTGCTGTCCTTTGCAGCCTCCTTTGCCCACAGCCCTTTGTTGTTCCTTGCAGGGGGCACGCTGGCAGAGTTCATTCACAAACGCTGTAATTCCTTGCTGGATGAGGACACCATCCTGCACTTCTTCGTGCAGATCCTCCTGGCCCTGCACCACGTGCACACCAAGCAGATCCTGCACCGTGACCTGAAGACCCAGAATATCCTTCTGGACAAGCATCGCATGATTGTCAAGATCGGAGACTTTGGCATCTCCAAAATCTTGAGCAGCAAGAGCAAAGCCTACACGGTGAGTGGCAGGGAAGCAATTTATCCCATGGCAGCAGGCTGGAAACTCTGGATTTGGCTCACAGTAGTCTCTTGGAAGTGGCTTTAGGCAATGCTGCTTTGTTCCTTGGAGTTTATACAGGCTGAAGTCTTCATGCCTGAGTTTGCTGTGGCTCTGTGGGCTGCGGAAAGATGAGAAAGACCTGCCCAAAGCTGGGAGAGGATGGGGTGTCTGGGCCCACTAGTGAGGGCAGACAGGGTGGCTCCTGCTGGGGGTGGCGTTTACAGACTCGTCTGACACATCCTTGACAAATAAATTCCTGCCTGTGCGCTCCTGTTCTGCCTTAATCTCCTTTCTCTGCTTGACATTTGAGTGTCTTTCCCCACCTGGGCTAATCTGACCAGACGTTTGTATCATGCTCAGCGCTCTGGGCTCTGATTCTTTCAAGTGGATAGAAGCAAAATTAGAGGCAATCACTGTATGTGTCACTGGAAAAGCAAATCCTCATGTTTTTCACTGAGACTGTCAGGCAGCTGTTGATGCCAAGGGAACAAAAGCCCAGCTCTGTGGAGCTTTAGGTGGTGGAGTTCTAGCCAGCCTGCACACTGGGCTCTGCACCAAGCCTTCCTCTTTCTGCCCCAGTTTCACTGCACTGTGGTAAATTTTTGTCTCCTGTAGGTGGTGGGAACTCCGTGCTACATCTCCCCAGAGCTCTGTGAAGGGAAGCCTTACAACCAGAAGAGTGACATCTGGGCTCTGGGCTGTGTGCTCTACGAGCTCGCCAGCCTCAAGAGGGCTTTCGAAGCTGCGGTAAGAGGGATGTGGTTTACACACAGCACAGGGAGCCGTGGCCTCTCACGGAGGTGAAAATGTATGCTGGGATCACTTCCCAGCGAGCCAGCAAGTGTGAAGGCAGAGGGCAGTGCTGAGAGCTCCTTTCTCCTTGGCCTCGCCCCTGACTGCCCAGCCACTGTGTGTGTGTCTCTTGTTTTCTCTCCAGAACCTTCCTGCCTTAGTGTTGAAGATCATGAGCGGGACATTTGCCCCAATATCAGATAGATACAGCCCCGACCTGCGCCAGCTCATCCTCAGCATGCTCAATCTGGATCCTTCCAAGCGGCCCCAGCTGAATGAGATCATGGCCCAGGCCATCTGTATCCGGCCCCTTCTGAACCTCTACACGGACGTGGGCAGTGTCAAAATGAGAAGGCAAGTGACACTGCCACTTTAGTGTCCCTTGGGAGGGGCTGCCACAGCCCACAGCATGTCTGACCAGCTCACTGCCTCCGTTCTGAGCTCCAAAGAGAGCATTTCCCCAGTACAGCTCTCCTGTGCTGCCCAGTGTGCAGCTGCTGCCGATTGAGCCTGGCCCAGGGGCTCAGAGCCAGGCAGGTGCCATGGCAGGTGTGGACTTGTCATCGCTGTGACAGCAAACAGAGAGTGGTGAGCACAGCGGGAAGTGAACTGGTGCCAGCTCCCCTCTCTCAGGTTGTTTAAAGCACCGACCAAACAGTGCTGGGAGTGATTCAGCCGTGGCATCTGCTGTAGCTCTGGCCAGACATTCTGTGATCCAGGGCTCTGCAGGACATTAAAGGCTGGATTTTGATTTGGCAGGCCTGAAAAACCCTTGGCTCCAGTGTCAGCAGTGACCCACAGCCGGACAGGGGGACGGGCGAGCAGTGCAAGGCCGAGGGGTGAGTTCTGGCATGGTGTGTTCAACTCAGCTCCATTTGGAAGGACCCTTTCCTTTGTATGACACAAGTCAGAGAGGCACTGAGGGTTCTGGAGAGGGGAATTTAAGAGATGTCACCTTCCCTGAGCCCTGGAGGAGCCCTGCAGCCCCTTGGACCAGCACTGGTCTGGCTCTGGCAGCTGTGCTGGCACCCAGACTGGCTGGTGCTGTCGCTTTCCTGTGGGAGGAGAGTCAGGGATCATGTTAACAATTTCTCTCTGTCCCACAGGTATCCGACATGGTTCAGCCAAGACAGGAATCCCACCTCCACTGTCATCCATCTACACGTGGGGCAGTGGAATCACCACCCCCCTGCGCCTGCCCATGCTGAACACCGAGGTGGTGCAGGTCTCTGCGGGCAGGACACAGAAGGCTGGGGTCACCAAATCCGGGAGGCTCATCCTCTGGGAGGTGAGTGACAGGGAACCTGGGGCAGGCAGTGGCTGTGGAGGCCTTGGATGTGTGATTTCTGTGAAGGAGACATTTCTGCTCACTCACAGACCATGTCACTGCCTCCTCCAGGACTGCAGTCCCATCCAGGGTGTGGGTAACACTGATAAGCCTGTGGGAAAGGGTTCTCAGTGTTCTCCAACCCAGCTCTTGCATGGCTTCTCTCCATCAGGCTCCTCCCATGGGTGCTGCCGGGGGCCCTTCCCTCCCAGGAGCCACCGAGCAGCTCCAGCCTCAGTTTGTGTCCCGCTTTCTGGAGGGCCAGTCCGGAGTGACCATCAAACACGTGTCCTGTGGTGATCTTTTCACAGCCTGCCTCACAGGTGAGCTGCTGCCTCCTGCCTTCACCTGCTTGAGTCCCTGAACCCCCTACAAACGCAGTGGATCTGCTTGGGAAACCTGCTCCCAGAGGAACCAGAGAGATGCACTGGGCTGCGGTGACACTGAGGCCTTTGTGGTCTCTCACGTAGCATCAGGTGGGGGTCAGAAATGGCAGACATATGATGCCACACTGATGCCAAAGGCCTCTGTGGTATGGGGAGGGCCACCAACAGTTTGTCTTGATGATCTTAAAGGTCTTTTCCAACCTAAATTATTCTATAATTCTATGAAATCTCCTGTGCTTGTTGTCCTGGCTGCATTGGTGTCACCTGAAACCGGAACTGACCTATTCAATGGGGGCTGCAGTGTGAGGAGCATCTCTGTCACATACTCTGTGAGCATGACACAGACACATGCACTAACCAGCAATGACTGGTGTCTCAGTGAGGAGTCAGCGTGAGCTGCTGCAGGGCTGGTTGTCCTCAGACTGCACGAAGGCAGGGTTTGAAGCCCCCTCAGAGCAGGCCAGGAAGTGTTCTGGGTGGGAGGGGAGCACACGCACCAGTCCAAGGCCATGTTTGTGGAGCAAAGACCTCCCGGTGGTCCTGTGGGAGCTCTGTTTGCTCTTCTGTTGGGGGTCAGGGCAGCAAACGAAAGATATGCGGTGGGCAAACTCCATGGGCATGTGTTTATCCTACCTCCCATGGCGTTTCCTGCCACCCCTCTGCTGGGCAGCTGCTCAGGGAGTGCCTCTGTGACTTCAACACCTTGACAGACCGTGGGGTTTGCAGCTCCTGCGTCCACAGCTGTGGCAATGTTATCTCAGCGCTCTTATCACTGCTGTTTGTTTGTTGAGCCATTGCAGCATGGCGAGGCTGCAGCTCCCTGGAAGCTCCGGCAGCTCCCTGGAAGCTCCGGCAGCTCCCTGGAAGCGCGCTGAAGGCTTGTGGCCCCTGCAGCTCATTCTGAGTCAGAGTGGGTCCGATGTGCTGGGAGCCATGGCCACCCCTCAGCTGTGTCACCTCACAGGGCCTCACATACGCCTCACAGGGTCTCACGTGTGCCAGTGACAAGGCTTCTTTCTGCTCCTCCAGACAGGGGGATAATCATGACTTTCGGCAGCGGCAGCAATGGCTGTTTGGGGCACGGAAACTTCACGGATGTGAGCCAGGTTGGTGGTGAGGGTGCTGGGCGTGCTGCTCCCCCAGGGTAGAGGATGGATCGTGGCTTCTGCACCACGTGAGCGGGCTCATCCCAGCTCCAGGGATGTGCATCCCAGGCATGCTCTGGCATCTGACCCCCTCCCCCTCCTCTCCCTGTCGCTGCGGGTTTTAAAAGACCCAACCTGCCTCTCTCTTTCTCTCCCCCCCCTACACAATGATCCCTTTGAGCATGGGGGAAGTCAAGAGCTGCCTTGTGGTTGCTGTTGGCAGGCTCCCAGCTTGGAGCCTGCCTCCAATCACACACCTGCCTGCTTCACTCTTGGCCTGCAGCTGCCAGGGTTCACTGAGGAAAGTTATTTTTCAAAAGAACCAGTATTTAAAGAAGAGCTGTGTGTTTCCGATTGGCTCAGAACACTGGGGCTGAGGGCTCATTGCTCCCTTCCAGCTTCTTCCTCGCCTGCCCTCGGATGTGGCAGCAGCCGATGGCTTCCAGCCGAGCCCGGGGACTGGTGCCATTTGTCACTTTGGTCAGCTGGACCGTTTGTTCCTGCTCTGCCCGGAGCTGAGCTGCTCCCTGCTTATGGCTGGGGAGGGGAGACCAGTTGGAAGCAGCAGCCAGATCCCAAAAAACGGTGCTTTTCACTTGAGGGAGATAATGAGTATGAAGCGAGGTGTCGGATCTGACAGCAGGTCACAGCAGGGGCTGGGTGAAATGTGGAGATCCTGGTCCCTCCACACCCTAATGAATCTGAGCCGTTAACTCACAGCTCCTCTGCACAAGAGCCTTTGAGCCAACGCATCCTGCACCAAGCCCCTGCCTGCTCAGAGCGGGTGTTCACAGCCCCTGGCACTCCACACATGGGCAGGGGGGCGAATCCCAACCCTTGCTGAACCTCTTCCCTCTCCAAACTCTTCTGCTGGCTGCTTTCTTCCGCCCCAGAGATGTTTGCATTATCTTCTGTGCTGCGTGCACGTAGTCTCTTATCCCTTTGAAGACTGTTTGGAACAAAAAAAAAAAAGAAATCTCTGTTGTTTGTGTTGGATGAAAACTGGGATGCTGCCAGTGCTGTGTTGAGTCTGGGGGGGCCGGGTGGGAGGGGTGGGAGCAGCCGGGCAGGCTGGGAGGTCTCGGCTGACGGCTGCTGCTCTTCCCCTGCCAGCCCAAGATTGTGGAGGCCCTGCTGGGCTACGAGATGGTGCAGGTGGCCTGTGGCGCATCTCACGTCCTGGCAGTGTCCAACGAACGGGAAGTGTTTGCCTGGGGCAGGGGGGATAATGGTAAGAGATGTATGTCTGTTTTGCAGAACAGGGCTTGTGCCTGTTCCCGCTCCCCTTGCTGGCCCTGCTTGCCCACGGTCCCCTCCAGATGTGCCAGGGTAGGTGGGTGTGGAAGAGTTGCAGTTGTTTTGCTGCATACCAGGGCCACCTGCTTTGGGTTTTCTGCTTTCTGGGGTCCCAGGCTGGGCTCTTGGTCCTGACGCAGCTGCTGCTCTTGGTGGGGCTGTGCTCAGGGCAAGTGTTGCCATCAGCTGTTCCCTGCTCTGTTCCTCCTGCCAGGTCGGCTTGGGCTGGGCACCTTGGAGTGCCACAATTCCCCCCAGCAAGTCACAGTCCCTCCAGAGCACGAGGCTCAGAGGGTCATCTGTGGCATCGATTCCTCCATGGTCCTCACAGTGAAGAACCAGATTCTTGCTTGTGGGAGCAACAGGTAAGAGGGATGAGTGTCTGTGCTCCACATTTTACCCTCCTGGGCCTGTCCTTGTCCTGAACAAGGGGCTCCAGAAGACATCCCTGTGCAATCCTCCTCCTCAGCATCATGCTGCTGGTGGTGTGGTTATGCCAGGGCAGGATGCATCTCTGGGGGTGTCTGTGCCAGGCTGCATTCAGACAGCTCTGAACTGAACTTTTCCCTGTGCAGGTGTAACAAGCTGGGCCTAGACCGGATCATCTCAGCAGAGGAGCCTTCCCCAGAGGACCAGGTGGAGGAGGCCACTGTGTTTGTGTGTGTCCAGTCGGCCCCTTTGAACCAAGAACCCATTGTGTGTGCTGACATTGGTACAGCACACTCGGCTGCTGTCACAGGTGAGGCTGTGTGCCCAAATTCTTAGAGGGGGGACCCCTGCATTTTCCCTGTCTTCCTTCTGTTCCCTGTGGGCAGTCTCTCAAGAGACACCCTGCTCCCAATGTTGAAGCTCTGTGGAGCAGGATGCTTGACATGGAGACAGCAAAGAGCTTCAAGGGTTTCAGTCTGTCCCAAGTGACACCCAGCTGTGTCTCTCCTCTCTGCTGCCAGCCTCTGGCCATTGTTACACCTTTGGGAGCAACCAGCACGGGCAGCTGGGCACCAACTCCAGCCGCAACAGCCGCATGCCCCACCTGGTTGTGGGGCTCGAGACAATGAAGGTCATCGTGGTGGCTTGTGGGGATGCCTTCACTGTGGCTATCGGAGCAGGTGAGGCTGAAGCCCCCATGTCCTGGGCTGCAGCAGGCCCTGGCTGACCTCTGCTGTGGCCAAAGCAGGTGGGCAGCAAGGTGTTTATATCCCTCTGCAGATGGTGAGGTGTGCACATGGGGGAAAGGAGCCAGGGGACGCCTGGGCAGGAAGGATGAGGAAACAGGAGTGCCGAGGCCAGTGCAGCTGGAGGAGACACATCCATACCTGGTGACCTCCGTAGCCTGCTGCCACGGGAACACACTGCTGGCAGTAAAGCGTGAGTAAAGGCTTTGTCCCTGTGATTCCTGCCATGAGGGCCCAGCCAGACACAATGCCTTGTGACCGGAGCTGTGCCGAGTAACCCTGGCACGTAAGCTCTGTGTTATTCTAGTCCTTCTCGAGCTGTGGATGATAGAAATAACTTCAAACCCAAAATAATTCCCCTTCTGCTCTTCAGCTGTGTGACACTGCCTCTCCCACTGGGCCAGGGGAGCAAAGGGATGGCAGAGGCTGTCTCGTGCACTCCCAGACAGGTAGGCTGGCCAAGCTGCGGCCAGCGGGGAGCTGGCGTGCCAGCAGTCCATGGAGTATCCAAAAAGAGCAGCTCTCTAATTGATGCTTCTGAAATAGAAGCTGAGATTTGAGGCGTCATTTTGGCTGCTGCCTTTCCATTGTGGTTTGGAAAAGATAGTGATGGTTTTGTGGTTCCTCTCTGCTCGGGCCAAAGGCAGCATCACAGCACAGTTAAAACGTGCCCATGGCGTGACCTGCCCTTCCGTTGCCTGGATGTACAACGGGAGCCTGGCCCAGACTGCTGCAGGGGCCTTTCTTCCTCCTCGGTTGGGCTGATTATGGCCTCAGCCTGGGCTGAGGGATTCCAGTCCCAGCCCACTTCAAGGAGGCTAATTACAGCCCGGAGGGGAGGAGGCCCAGCTGACGGCCCCAGCACAGTGGAATCGGCCCTGGCTCCCATTCCTCCCCTGCAAGTGCCCAGCTCTCATGTGATGTGCATTGCCACGTGAAGGGGATGGGGAATGGCCGAGTCCCCAGGCTCGGGAACAAGTAGGGCATTTGTCATGGGAGTAAAAGGGTTTTGTCTCTGCAGGAAGACTGCAGGCTGCTCTCCCCTTCCGCTGCTGGAGTTGCCCTGTGCTCCATGGCAGCTGGTTTGTGGGCTCCCACCTGCAGCACTGTAAGAGCAGAGACTGAGTGTGTAGCCTCACTGCTGTCCCTCTGCCAGAAACCTTGTCCTGGCCCACTAGTGGGAGTGCAAACTCAGCAGCGTGAGGGCAGCAGCCTTGCCTGCCCCAGCATCCCTCAGCAACCAGCGTGCAAAAAAGCATCAAGAGCTCTATAAAGAGCTGAGATTTGGGCTTTCACACAGCTCAATCTGCCTGGAAATTTCTTCAGTGAAAACACGAGATCCAGTGACACATGTGATGTCATTGCTGCTGTCAGCTCTGGCTGTGATCTGGCCTGGGAGGGTGCTGGCACAGGCAAACCCTGTGCTCCACCTTTGGGGCGGCCGTTCTGCTCCTCCCATGGGGCCAGCTCTGCTTTTGACTGGCTTGGGCTGCTGCCCAGGTTATCATGAGCTGTTGCTGCACCCTTCTCTCAATCCCACTGCAAACACAGAATAACTGGGAAAAGCCAAGCTGGAGAGTAGGAGGAGGAGAGCACGAGCCTTAAGAGACTGCATTTCGTCCCGCTTTGGCTCTGTGTGCTGGGCGTTGCCTTGCTTGTGCCGCTACTGAGGCCTTGCAGAGGCTTCCTATAGGGAAGGGGACGGGGATTGTGGTGCCCATCTGTTGGCTGTCAGGCCTGTGTGGGCAGAACACTTCTGTAGCTTCACCAAGGTGGGGCTTCCAGCAAAATCTTGGTCTTTACCTTTTGTGTTTCAGCTGCCGTGGAGGAGTCGCCTTCCCAGTGAGTGAGAGGGGTCACATCTGCTCTCCCTGCTGCCCACTGTCCCCTGGCTCAGATACACTCCTGGCTCCAGAGCTCCTCAGCTGCACTCCCAAGGCAGCAGTCTGGAAACAGGCAACTCCTAAGGATGGTTCCCAAGGAACCAGAGCTGGTCTCACTTATTGAATTGAGTGTCACTGTGAACCTCCAGTGCCTTAGAGTCACTGCCCTGGATGTGCTGTGGAGTGGACATCCCCAGAGCCTTCAGGGGTCACACCGTGGCTCTGCCCCTCCCTGCTGGAAGTCCCTGTGTGGAAGGGTGAGGAGCACAGAGGTTGTTTTCCTCTGTGGAAATTGTCTCTGGTTACAAAGCCCAGGCTGACAGCTCTGTGTCTGAGAGAGCTGTCAGCCTTTGCACAGCAGCGTCTGGAGTCAGGGCCCCAGGCGCTGTGCTGGGTGACTAAATGCAAACCTCTTTGCTAATTAGAGAAGTCTGTCCTTTCCCATCCCCCCCCCTAAAACGTTTCACCCATTTATTGAGCACACTTTGGAGGGTCCTGCCTGCACGGCTGGCCGAGCTCTGCACAAGCAGCCTCCCTGTGCTGCACAGCTCTCCTGAAATGCCGCCTGGAGCTTTCCAATTACAGCCTCCCCTGCCCCCAGGAGCTCGCTGGAGGATCCTCCAGCTGACATTTGTCCTCAGGCCCCTCAGTCCTGCTGCTGACCAGCCCACTGGCTCCCAGCTGAGCTAGGGAAGGCAGCAAAACACAGCCAGTAGTTGTCAGTATTTGAAGTTTTTTAACCCAGATTTTTCCAGGGAGCTGATGACTTTTCACCAGGAATCTCTGCAGGCAGGAGGGGCACATCCATGTGTTATGGACAGGAGTCACGTTTTTTTGTCTCCAGAAGGGTCGTTTCCTTTCCTTTATTTTTTTCCTCTTCTTTTCTTTTTTAAACTTACATCTGCCCTGGGCCATTTTTTGATGAGCTTCTGTCTCTGATCTGTCTGACATTGCAAATGCTCTTGCCTTTCACATCCATCTTTGTGCTGTTGCCAATCTGTTGTGTATAAAGTCAGTGCTTTCATAAGCTGGCTGAGATGAAATCTCTCTAATTATTTTTGTGATTCTTTCCTGTTTTCAATGAGGGAAACCTCGACGGGCTCTGGTAAAAGGCAACTGATCCCTCTGTCATGTGGAAGGTAATGAATTTCTGCAGGTCTCCTGCCCTTTCTTCCCTCGCCTCCCAGGCTCCGGCTGGGGAAAGGAGCAGGTCCCGTCCAGCCGGGAGAGGCGTGTGCAGCCCTGGCTGCAGACACAGCCTCCCTCTTTGGCTCCTGGCAGGGTGGGTGCATGGGTTTTTCCCTGCCTTTTTTTGTTTCTTGTGGAGCTGCCTTTTCAGGCGGTTACACCCTGCTATCCCAGGAAGCCGACCGGAATTCAAAGGTTCTGCCAGTGCTTTGGCACTTTCCTTGTGCTGCAGGTTACAGGGACGGCTCAGCCCAGTGTTGGGGAAGGTGTTCTCCCCTCCCAGACCAACCTGGGCACCAGGGTGATTGCAGGGCTGGGTTCAATTGCCTCAAAGCCCCTCTGGGCTGCTGCCTCTCCTCCCTGTGCAGAGCTGGCAGCAGCTCCAGCTCCTTCCAGCATCAGATTTCTCTTCCCTGTGCTGTGCTGAGCTCTCTGGGCTCCCCTTGCCCCACACCACATTAGAACACATCCCATAGGGAAGGGGCCTGGGTTCCTGCTGCAGCCTTGCCAGGGCTGAGTGAGGGCTGGCTGGGACAGCAGCAGGCAGGACAGAGGTCTGACACCCTTTGTCTTATCAGCAGTGGCACCAAAATGTCACTGTTAAGGAGGCATTGGCTGCCAAATCCAGGGGTGCAGCCCCTCCTGTTCCTATCAATGTGCTGGTGTTAGGTTTTTTATGACTTAATGACACCTTTGCACTGCACTGCTGGGGCTGGAGGTGTTACCAGTTTCAATATTGGGATCCTTTGCTCCAGATTGGGAAAATCAGTGTGGACCAGCAGGCTTTGTGCTGGGCAGGGGGCTCCAGCCAGGGCTGGAACCCTCGGGATTCCGCAGCCTGGGCTCTCCGCGCAGGAGTTCAGCTGTGGAGCCCAGCGAGATGATTTGAATAATTTAATACCGGGCTGTGACCAAGCCTGGCGAAAGGGTAAAGGAAACAAAGAGGCCCCCAGCCCCGAGCAACAAAAGCTCCTGGAACGACAAGCCGCGGCATGTCCGCGCTGCCGGAGGCAGAGAGCAGCCCGGGCAAATAGGCCACTCGCATTCCTCACGTCTGCTGCTTTGTTTCCCTGCAGAAGCTCCCGGTGAAATCTGCAGGTCTCAGGGCTTCTCCCTTTATCCTTGTTTTGTTCCTGCGTTCTGTGGAACTGGTGGTGGATCGGCGTCCCCGCGGCTCTTCCTGCTAAGGAAAGGCAGGACCAGAGGGGAGCGGGAAGGGGAGGTGATGTGGGATGAGGCTGCCTGGTCCCCGCTTGTGCATCCTGGTGCGTGTCCCCTCTGGCCATTGTCACCCAGGGAAAGGCTGTCCCTGTTCCGAATAAGATCCTGCTGACTTGGGGCCATTACTGGAGCAGGAAACAGCCCAAACCGCCTGCTGATCCCGGAGCTGATTTGTTTTGATTCCGGCACCTCTGTCGAGGTCGTATCCTCATTCCCACGAGGCTTTTGGCAGGAGGTGCGGCTGCTGTCCCTCTGTCCTTCTGCCCCGATCCCTTACCCCCGCCGTCCCTGGGCACGAGGCCCCTGAAGCCGGGAGAGGACTCTCCCCACTCCTTTCCCTGGGGCAAAAGGCTCCACCTTAGCTTCTTTAGAAGCCGGAGCGTCGGTTTTCTGTCCCTCCAGTTTAAGTTAAATACAAGGCGGAGGGACGGAGCGGCAGGCAGGGAGAGGCTGGGGAAGAGGACAAGAGGCCTCTTGGAGCGCAGATGGGTTCAAGAAGTTACCCATCATGGGGGACAGGGAACATATCACCTCCACAAAGGGAATTGCCCTGAGTGTCGCCTTTGTGTGAGACAAATGCTTGGCTGTGATGTTGAGTGCGGGGAGGGCTTTGCTTAGGGAGAGGGGAAAAGGAGGGATCTTTGTTTGCAGGGTCTGACACCTCCCAGCCGCCCTGCCGGCACAGCCAGCACCTTCTGATGGCTTTGTCAGCTCCTGGCTAATTAGCAGAGATGCTTTTCAGTGAGGTTAGGGAAGAATAATTTTAAAAACATCAAAGAGAAGCAGTAAATAATGATAAAAGTCGGCTGTTTCATGGCTGTCATTGGAGGCACAGGCTGGCTGTGTTTACAGGGCTGATGTGTCCCTGTCTTTGGAGTCCCATCACCCCCCAGGCTACCAAGGGCCTGTCCTTTTGGCCTGAACCTTGTCCCATAGATGTGTCCAGGGACAGTATTTAGCCAGGTCACAGCGTGTCAGGGTAGTGCCTATCTCTTGTTGGAGACAGCCTGGCTCCGAGGCTTGCTGGCACAGTGGCAGAACCAGCTGGGCCATGGGGCTGCTGGTAGATCCTGCCCTGGGGGTGTCACAGCCCTGAGCAAACCCAGCTGGGGAGCACCTCAACCCCAGCTCAAGGTGCCTGTTTCTCCCTGTACAGTTGCCCACTGTCCCTTGTTTTCACCTGACGGGTTTCCAGTATCACTGGGAGCTGGTTAAAGTTTAGCTCAGTGCTCTCCATCCTCTGAGCAGTTACTCACGTCTCTCGGAAATCCCGTGCTGATGGCAGCTCATGCCCACTGTACCCCAGTACAAGGTTCCCTGATATTTGGGAGCCTCAGTGCAGCTCAGAACAACCTGCCATCCCTCAGGGTAAGCCCAGAAATGAGCCACCCATCCCCTCCCTGGCAGCTCTGGCAGGCTGCCTCCCCCTGGGCTGCTGCAGGGTTTTATTTTAAGCAGAGCCTCTTGGGGAGAAGGGTAACGTGAGCTCCTTGAGTGACAAGTGATAGAGCTCGACTTGCTCAGCGTGTCCCCCAGGAATCCCTCTCCTCTGCCATTTGCTAATTGAAAACTGCTAACATTTGGGTCTGGAGCAACTGCCGCCCTTAATGGGAAGCTGGCTGGAGTGAGCGTTGGTGGGACTAACACATGCTCACAGCCTGTCATCTGCTCGGCTCCATCTCTGGGGAAAGGGGCAAATACTCCCATATGCTGCTCTGATTTCTGAAAGAGTGACGAGGGGGCTGGAGCCAGACAGATTTGCTTTTATTCTCCCTCCTCCATGCTCTTGCTCAGTTACAAACCCTGGCTGGAGGGAGGCTGTTGGCTGCAGCCGGGGGCATGGGCTCCCCGCAAGACAAAGTCACAGGAGTGTGTGTGCTCCCCCACCCCTGTGCTGGTGGTGTGGGGGGCTCAGGGCAGCCCCTCCATGTCCTGCTGTGGCTGATGGCTGGGACACGATGGCTGTATCCCTCCGGCCTGGCTCAGAGGCACAACTGTGGCCCCAGGCTGCCTGCAGGAGTGTGGCACCCCTGGGACACCTCCGAGGGCATGTAGGGTTAGTGAGGACACCACAGTGCGTGCCCCCAGAGCCCAGCCCCGGGCCAGGGGAGGCTGCAGTGGGTGAGGGGGCCGTGTGTGATGTGATGGTGATGCTCCCCAGACTCCTGGGGTGGTTGTTCCCAGTGCAGGCCCTCGAGATGATGGTTCCCAATGCGGTGGGTACCAAACACCCCCAGAAGGGCTGTGCCCGCTGGGGTGCTCCCCAAGTCCCCAGGGTGGCTGTCCCTCATGTGCTGCTCCCCAAACCCCTTGGAGGGGCTGTCCCCGCTGTGATGCTCCCCGAGCCCCGGGGGTGCCGGGACCGCTCCATCCCCCCGTGCGGCGGCGGCGGCGGGC
>VZRL01003828.1:0-137151 GCA_013397895.1 Origma solitaria
TTTAAGCCAACGATATGGAATAACCCGAAATAGTTCTTTCAGGGCTTTTTTTTTTTTTTTTTTGGTGACTTTTTGTTCTGTTTGCTTTTCATTTGAAAATGGGAATTAAAACTACATATTATATTCTAAAAAACATTTTTAAATCAATTATTTGGCAGCTATAGAATATCAAAATTAAACTGGTGATGCAAGTAGTATGTGTGAGACAGTATGTACTGATGGAAATTATCACACAGGGCCTAATTATGCTCCACTAAGGTGCACTTTCAAAAAAAAATTGAACAGATCTGGATGTAACAAACAAACTTAGAACTAAATATACACAAAACTGAAAGAAAATCTGTTGCAGAAAAATCTGCAAATGGAAAAAGTTTAGTATAGTTATCCAAGCAAAAGCAGTTCAAAGTGCAGTATCAACAATGCTAGGATAAAGTGAATTCCATGCCCAGAGAAGGGGAAAGGCAGACGTCTGAAATTTTATGAGGAAGTAGTGGGAATTTCAACAAATTCCTAAGGAAAAAAAGTGACATGGTATACCTCAGCCATTAATTAACAAGAAAATAGATCCAAAAACTGGATAAAAAGAAAATAATTAAAGCATTTCTACACATTATTCAGGGACAAAGGAGAAAAGGATCATATTATACCACTACTATGAAACTCTGGAATAGAAGTAATTTTTCCTAATACCATGATCCACGTCACGACTTACAAGATTAAAATGGAAAGGCTTGAAGAGGGCTTGTAAGGAAACCCATACAAGTAGCTGAAAACATGCGGTAGAGTAACAATAAACCAGAGAAACATGCAGCCACTTTTGGGTATATCTGAGTGAAATATCAACCTTGTCTCAACTCCTGCAATGCAATACTGGGCGATAATCTTCAGATTCAGTGAATTTTATGAATTACTTAAACCTAACAAGACCTTTCTCTAAGTTCATGGTTTACATCTGAGGGACTAATAGTTCTGTCTCACCATGACAGTTCCCAGTTATCTCCTAAAATGAAAGAACTCTCTGAAGAGACTACCTATAACTTGATATCCTTTACTGAACCAACAGTTTGAAGATAAAATTATTTCATTTCATAAGCTACAGCTGAGGCTTTAAATTAGAATCCCTTTTGCTCCCTGCAGTCATTAAGGTCAGTAACTTCCCAGCAGCTGACCCAAAGGGATGTTACTTGTCAGTCTGACTGCACTGTGATTAGCCCCAAAACAAAGTCCATTTTTTAACCATATTCATTTGTGTTGCATGCTAATTACATGGTGGCCAAAACAGAGCACTTCAAAATAGAGCACTTCCATTTGCATCTTTCAACCCAAGTACATTATTTTCCTACATTCCAGCTGTTTTCCAGGATAGCTGAGGAGAGATCCTCTTACCCCCTCATAAGAAATATGACAGGTCTCCATTTAATATCAATGGACAATAAATTGACAGAAAACAGCTACCCATGGAGTAGCAAAATTTGTAGGGTGAACTATAAAACCTTGGGCTTAATCTGGATAACTCCAAAATAACAAAATGTGCAATTGTGTCTAAATTCTTATTTTGGGCTAGCTAAAAAGTCTTATTAAATTTCCATTTTTTATATTTAGTTTTTACACAACTGAAGAATGAAAATAGTTTCAAAATGACAGTGAACTTTCTTATTTATAAAATATTTAGGTTGCTAATTTTGCTTCATCCATTCTGATCTCCCTGAAATTATACAACCTTTTTAAAAAAAAAAACCAAAACAACAACCCATATCAGAAAAACCGCATACAAAAACTCCTGCAGCATTCTTCCAGTTTCATTTAACTTCAGCACAGCTTATTGTTTCAACAACGTAAGTTTCCCTGGACTGCCCTCCAAACATTGATAACTTGTTTGAAACTTCTGAGTGACTCACTCATTGATATTTGGAAGTTCATAGTCAGGAAACAATCTACTTTTATTTCTGTGAAATCAGCTGCACCATAAAGCCCCTCCATTATGGTAAGCAACTATGTAATGCAGCCAAATCACATCAATGTGGATTAACTGGAAATGAAATTTGCTTATGACAAAATTGAATCTGAATATAGTGAGGTTACTTTCAGAAATAAACTTGATGTGGCAGAAAAAGTGTGGGCTTAAAAGGTATGTACAAATAAAGCTGTAGAAGAATTGAAACATCCATAGGTAAAATTGCAGCATTCCAGAGAACTACAAAAAAACATTAAAAAAATCTTGGGCAAAAAACCCTACTGATTTGCAGATAGAAAAAACAAATCGCAGTTCTGCAAAATCATCCTTTCAACCAGAAATCCCAGACTTTCTCAACTACAAAGTAGTAACAAACATTAAAGAGACAGGACAAAGATGTCAAAAAGACTCTGATGCTGAAAGATAGATTTCCTTAGGTTCTTCAACTTTAAAAAAAAAATTGCAAAGAGTAGGTTCTGATATGGGAAAAAAACAGACCAGAAATTCAGTATATATATAGTAGCATGCTTGCCTTGGTAAGGGGAAACTTTTAATTGAACTTCATGGTACAAAGAATAAAAGTCCATACCTTATATTTAAAATAAAAAAAACTAAGTGAATCAGGAGAACAAAAAATCCATTATTAAAAGAAAAAACCCGTAAGATAAACAACTGCACAGATATATTTCTACAGAACAAGTGAAAGCAAGTATGTCAACTCCAGTTATGTTGTATTTAAAAATACATCATACCTAGCTTATCATAGAAAATTCAGGTATTATGTGCAAGTGAAGGCTGATCTTTAATCAAATAGTGAGCACTGATCTACATGGGAGGTGTTGTATATGTGTGCCAAACAGGTTTCATTTGCAGTGGCATTTTCAGGGGTTGCTTAAAATTAAATACTACCAGCTGGGTGTGCAAACCAGAAAGAGTGCCAAGCTCCCTGCAAGTTCCTCTTAAAATGAACAACATGCAGTGAGAGCCTATGTAGTGTTTTACTGTCTCCCTGCAAATGATCTCTATGTTCTCAAAAATAAATTCAGAAACAGTTTTTGGTGACATTAATTGAGACACTTGTGGAGCAGATATTTTGACTAGAAGCTAAAAAGCTTAAAAAAAAAAAAAAAAAGGATGAAAAGGTTGTACAGATGGACGGTGAATTTATATCACAGAAAAATCTCCAACATGTTGATATAATTAAGCCTCTCTAATGAGTTAGAAATCCAGACTAGTCACACAAGCTATTTTAGTTTCTCCATCCTTCTTCTGCAGTCGATGGGGAAAGATTCTTCTTGAAGGCAACACCTAGCCCGGGGGCTGATCGTGTTCTCTAGAGGGCACTCTCTTGCTCTCTCTTTCTGCGCTGACTACAGAAGGAAATTAGACAGATCAGAAATTAACAGCATCCCTTTGTTAATAAACTCATTCCACACTAAACTGGTGCGTGGAAAGATTGGCAAGAGCAATAATTTTGAGGAATTAAATATTGTCCCAGGTATAAAGCTTTAGTGAAATGTTTCAAGTTTAACAAAGAAGACAGGATATCTGTTAATGCAGCAAAAGCAGCAGGTTGGAAGGATTCTTTCATGGTGATTGAACAATGACATGTTTTGTTAAACAGCGACTAAAGCAAAGTGGAATGATATTCTTACTGAGAAACTAATACCAAAACTTGTCTTTATGCTTGACAAATATTTATCATTTCAAATTTATTGAAGGCAAACCAAATTAACCATTAGAAATTGCTTTATAGAAATTCTAGTGCAATGGTTTGTTAGGGCCTGTTTAGGCTTTATAGTGATACAAACTTGCAGAAATACGAACACTCTGCCAGTAAGAAATTATTATTGGAGACAAATTTCAGTGGCACCCTTTGAAAACTAAATTAAGAAGGAGTGGGAAGGGAAATTGTAAGTGACTCATGTATCATCCTGTCCTGTAAAAAAAAAAAAAATTAAAATTGTAAATATAAACTATGAAAAATTCCAATGAGAAACACTTTTTCAGGACCACTGATTCTGAAATTTATGCAGATTACAGTGAGAGAGAACAGTTTAATTCAAAATCTATCTAGATTGACTTCTTGACTCACAACCAGAGCTAGAGGCGATTACCCACAAACTGGTCTGAGCAGACAAGAGACGGTGTTAGGTATCAAATAGTGTTTGGCAACTTGCTGAAATAGCAGCCTGTGCTAAGGTTGTGTATCCTCCCTTGCTGCACAAATAAAGGACAACTAAAAAAACCCCAGGCAATAAACTGACTTTGCATTTTTGAGGGGCTGCTGTAGGCAGAAATAACTTGTGCCATCTACTTCACTGAGGGAGGGACTAAAGGAAAGTGGCAAAAGGCAAAAATAAGATACAGAGAACACCAAACCATCAAACATAAGAACTCATCTCAGAAGTTCACCAGGAAAGCTTCTCTCTCTAATCTGCCAATAGGAATCAATGGAAAGAGCAAATTATATTCAGTGCAAAACCTCTGGAAGACTAGTCTATGTCTGCGTGCTGGGCAGCACTGAAAATCAGCATCACTAGTCAGGGGAAGGAGCAAAACGATAAACAAGTTATACCAGCCAGTAAGGTAATGATGTGGCAGTGAGGCTCATTTCTGAAGCACACACTTTTTAAATCCTCGTACTGACAGCACTTTTTCTGGTTAAGATGAGTATGTGTGTGTTTTATTCATATGAATATATATAAAAGTAGATACATATAATAATTTTATTTTACCAGCACTTTAATGACAACTGTGTCTTAAAGCTTTAAAAAATAATTTCGTGGTACTACAGCTGCAAAACCCTACAGAAATAGAGGCAGCTTGATTAGGAAGGCTGGAGGGGGGGAAAAAAACAACCCCACAGCTCTTGGCTAGGGAAACAGTCACTTCCCTTCATATCAATCACATTGGCTAAATAATAGAAAAGTAGTTTTCTTGATGTTTTATTACCTTCTAAGAGCAAGCACCAGGACTCTGCTCTCTCTCCAATGTCCTGTGTTACTCAGGAGCAAAAATGCAAATTCTTGATCAACAGAAAGCTAGCCATAGGTATGGATGACTTTGTCAACATCCACAAAGGAGAGCAGAAGGGCTGGTTACTGTCCTGTGTTCTGCTGAAAGTTTAAAGTGTTATCTTTATTTGTTCACACCCAAAATCTGACAGGTAGAATCTGCCAAAACCCCTCATTTCTTCCATTTAATTCTTCCTCATCAAATGGCAAATGTCTTTATCCCCTAAAGGCAGAAAACAGCAACATCATCACCAGCACGGACATTATGGTCCCAATTATACATTGCACTGCTATGCCTGGCAGAACTTGGGAGCTGTTTGATGTTCCTTTGTCTTCCTGAGTTGACAGAAAATAAAAGTCTGAAACGTGAATTTCCCTACCCTCGGTTAATCTAATTGGGTTGTTCACTCATTCTAAGAGCCAGCATTAACTGTTCAATGATCCCATTTTGGAAAGCAGTTGTGAGAGGAAGTGGAACTGAAGCACAGGAGGATCAGCTGGGAGTTCTCAAAAGCAATAAAACACAGAAGGGAAAAGTAAATGAGAAACAGAGGATGAACTGGAAAGAAAATGCTAAGAATGCCAGGAAAGAGACAATAAACAGAAGCTCTAAAATTGGCTTTCCAGTTCTTGGTGACATTCAGTCTCGCTGAAACATTTATTCTGGATACTGCTAGTACATTTAGATATTATTGCTTACTTTAGCTTCTTAAGAACTTTCTGTTGGCTTTACTGGGGAATCTGTTATGGGTCAGAAGTGGACAATTCCCAGGCTGTGTACAAAGGTAGAGATGGCCTTCCTTTGAGGATATGTTCAGTACCAACTTCTAACGCAGAAGGCCATTTTAATTTTTGTTAAGTGCAAACCAAATTACAAATCTTTACAGTGATCAAGTCAAATAATGCGTGCTCTTCTGGAAAAAAAACCCAAACTTTCTTGTCTGGGACCTACAAGAGCAGAGAGGCATAATAAGCTCTTGGCTTTCAGGGGCAAGTTGAGATAACTGTGAGAAAGCATACCCTTTATCTTTGATGAGACAACATGCAGGAGAGAAAGTAGAAATTATCACTTGTCATGAAAAATACAAAAGGGCAGGTGTGGGTTTACTGAACCTATTGCAAAATCCTGCTTCTTGGGACGTGTTATTGGTACAACAATAGGATGATTCTATAATGTTTGTTACCAAATTTATTTTTGACTGACAGCACCAATCAGAGATTAATCAGCATCACCTGCTAACACAGACAACTGTTCAGTAGGCAAGAAGGAGAAACTGAGCAAAGCATTTAACCTGAATGAGCAGTCAGCCTCTTTCAGGATGCACTATGTTACCATGAGGAAAGCTGTGGCGGTAGAGGCACATTTTGGTTCTAACGTACCGAAGGACAGAATGATAGACTCTAAAAGAAATTATTTTATGACTGCAAAATCAAAGGAATACCAGCAAGTAAACCTTAACTAAGTATTGCAGAGGAACACGGATAAATGTTCTCATTTGACATTCAGCTAAAAATTTTCTTGACTTCAAAGTTCTGCTGATTACTAAAAGGAATGCAGCAAAAGCAGAGCTCAACTTGTTTGTAAAGTAAGTGTTGATTGTCAAGGGAGTATCTTTTGGTACTTTTTATATCAGAAATGGAGACTTTCTACTTGAAGTTTTAAGCTACAGCACTGAAAACAAGATGTTTGAATCAAGGTGACATAAATAACCTGTCACCTGAAAGCATGGCTGAGTAAAAAAGACAAATGTAGTTTCTCAAGGTGAAAATCTATTTGTGGTAGAAAGAGAAAAGAGGAAAAAAAAGTTCAATAATTTCATACATGAAAAATGTGTAAGTGTATAAGATTCTCGACCCATAGACTTTTTCTACTGAATTTAGTATTTATGTGGCATTTTTTTGGGTACAGGTATGATTAAAATCTTTCTAAATTCTTTGGGTTAGACAAAGGCTCTGAGAATTAGCTGATTATAAAATGTATGTTATTATTTACACTGATTCTCATCTAATAGCTTAAAACAAAAGAATTTTAACAGCATTAAAAAATGCAAGAGTACATTAAACTTTGTGAGATTACAAAGATATAATTTTTCTGAGGACTTCTTAAATAGCCTTAACATACAAACCACAGTAGGTGTATTGTATTTTGCTTTCTTGAAGCAGAAAGAATTTAGCTAAATACTCAAACACTCTCAAACATACACATCAGCAAAAATTACCTCCTTTACTAGGATCTTACCATAACTTGGCCTTTTGATTTAAACATCACCTCAGCTAAATCCCTAGTTACAAACAGTGAGAACATTTCGGGTAAAATAAATGAAATTAAATAAGATTCCCATAAACTAATACTGAAAACAGGAAGGGGAAAAAAAAAGAAAGAAAAAGAAAAATAGTAAGTCAGCAGTCTTTCCAGTCACTTTTTTAAGAGGAGATTTAAATGACACAACAGGTGAAGTATTTCTCTGGTCCAAACAAGAGATACCTGTTGGTAACCCACATGATTTCTTGAGCCTGCTCTGCAAAAAATCAACAAAGCAAAAAGGAAAATTCCTCATTTAAACCCATGTTACCTTGCTCTCAAGAAAAAATTATAAAACTAAGCAATCGAAACTAACATGAAAATATAAACCAATACGAAAAAGATAAAGTTGACTGCTTTAAATAAATAAGAAGCTGGCAACGCCTATTTATCGGAATTTAATTCTATAAAATAGATTTACTCTACAGTGCCAAAAAAATTTGGTAGGAAATCGTGTGTGTTTTTAAGCACGCATTAGTTGTTTACATGAGCAGTAGATTTTTCACTAAGGAAAACGTGTCATCTAAATTAATTTAATTAAGTAAAATTAGTTAGAAACTTAGTGGAAAGAAATTACATAATTCTCCATAGATTTTCTGTAAGCCTTACAACTATTGTACTGAGTATTCTAAATATACTACCACTAAAACAAATGCAAGACAAAAATGATGGATATCTTGGGTGCCCAAGAAGTCAGTAGGACGCTAATGCTACTTTTCCAACTTGATTTTATTTGCAGTAAAGGTATACGTCATAAACAACTTACTGAGAAGCACTTCCAACTCCTTCAAAGTAAATCCATTATCTTTGCTGGTGTTTTCCTAGCAAGTTGCTTTTCCTTTTTCAGTCTTTTTGCTTGCTAACAAAGCCCTTTTTGTGTTCTGCTTTCACTGTAAAAAGAGCAGCAATACCTGCCTAACCTCCCTGTAATAGCCACAAAACAGATTTTTTAATGGCACATGCTGAAAACTGACAGAGGAAGTGCGACACTTTTAAATCTCCCCTTACAGAGTACATAATTCACTGTCAGTGAAGCCCTTGGCTGAAACACAGCTAAGAGGTCTGGACAGTTTTCTTCTTTATCTCTAGCCATTAGGAAGTGATACAGAGAAGAACCACTCTAACTTGGGTTTAAAAAGCCCTAACACTGTCAACAGGGAGCACAAGGAGCAGTGCACCTTCGTTACTGCTTTTCCCAACAACAGCTGGGGAAATAAAGGCATCGGGAAGAGACAAGCAGACAGAAATATCCCTTTATAGCATCTCACTTTCACCTCTCTCCATCCGTGGCGTGGTAGCAAACAGTCTCTACAGGGTTAACACGGAGGATATGTGGGGTATGAGGCCTGGAGGAGCACCAGAGGTCCCCAAAGCCATCCCCCCCGTGAGATGGACAAGTGAAGGCCGTTCAACACTACCCACACCAACCTCCAAACTCCTGTGGTTCATTTGGAGCGCACTGTTCAGGAAACTTCCAGTCATAGCAAATCTTGCACAACTCTTAGGGAAACTGCAGCTGGGCCTTGCACAAAAGGAAGATATCTCCCTATACATACATTTGAATTTTTGTAGCTAACAAGGGATCACATTAAGTTTTGTCTGCTAAGTCAGAGAAGGTCAGTAACGTTATAAATCAATGCCTTGCATACAAATCAAGTTCCCTAAACCTTTATTCGATCTCTGAGAAACTAGATTGAAGAAGGAACATGGAAAAAATTGCCAAAATGTTCCCAGAGAGATACAGCACCATTTTCATAAATTTTAAGGACTGCTAATACATGTAATATTTCAGTCCTCAGACTATTCTTCCTACAGTTCTACAATGAAGGTACTACAGATAATCCAGTAGTTCTACTTGGGCTGGAGTCAAAAAACCCACCTTCTTATTTTTTTGTATTTTCTTCCATTTGTTTCATTGAAACCATACAATCCTGTGTTCAGTTCATCTACCAAGACTGCTCAAATTATTTCAAAGTCACTCATGTTGAACCTTTGCAAGTCTCTATGCTGGATATGCAAAATATATATAAAGTTAGGATCTATTTTATCACTTTTATTCCAAAGTAAGCTTTCTACACCATTGTATTACATCAGTAAAATTCTCTTTCTTTTCCATTAAAGAATTCTAGACCCCAGAATTCCAAACATACGTGTGGGTGATGTTCAAGGCAAATTAGACTTGAAAAAACCTACCATAATAAAGAATGAGAAAGGCACTGACATCAAGAGCTATAGAAAAACTTGAAAAGATTTGAAAAAGGCAAAAATGAATATTATGAAGAACACCAAAAGCATGAAATGCTAGAGAATGTACTTTTAGCATGGCCTTCAGTATGAAAAGGGGTATTCTTGTTTTAAAGATCACAAGAATTTCCTTTCAAAATTCATCTTCTGTCACAGAATGATGCGCCAGAATTTCCTCTTAGATCAAAAATTAAGTCTCATAATGTTGGACTATAGCTCAGGAGGTACCTAATTCCTCTTCTTCTTGTAATCACTAAAATCAACAGGCAACAAGGAAGTTAAATAGAAGTGAAGAGACTAAATTTGTAGCAAAAAATTGGTATGTGTGCTCTGCATGTATTTGACAGAATGACAGTTCTGAAATGTGCCTTTCCTTGCCTCTTTCTGTTTTTATTATATTGACTTGGTACTTTCTGATTTCACTGTTTGGCTGGTGTGTAGACTGGATGGGACCTCTCAAGGGACAATCTAGTCCCTTGCTATTACAAGTGTCTTAATAAAAGGTAGGTCCAGAGCATCACTACTCTGCAGAAAGCAAACCTTCCAATTTTTTACATACTTATATGAAAAAATGTCGTGTAAGCTTAAACTTTTTCTTTTCCTTCCTAATTCACATGGAGAAAGCAATCGGGCGTTCCTTTTTGCAGCCAACTTTTGGAAGATTTGCCCATTGAGCACTTTAACGAGATTATAATGCATGGGAAAGCAAACACTACTGTTAGGCTTGCAGAGGGAACAGAAGGATCTGGAAATGTTGGCCAGTACTGTCAGCCACACAACCTAAGCTATTTGTTTCAGGGATTCTTACATTGCATGTTGCACCACAGACTTGTAGCTACTTAATGAGCAAAGCAGCAGTACAGACTTGTCCAAACAAAGAAGAAATGCTGCTCTAACAGCCTTCAAAATTAGCCTCTCCTTTGGCACATGGGGAAAAGCAGGTTCAGCCAGGGATTGTGTGTGATGTGGCCTTGCTACTTGGAGAGCACATGGAAGCATTTGTTGAAAATATTAAGCCAATACAAAATTCGTTGAGTATTAGCTGAGTCATATTTTGTATCTTTGCAAGGGACATAAGTGAGGAAAAAGAAGTGTATATTACTTAGTAATAAAATTAATTGATATTTCTACGGAATTCCCTCACTGCTACTGCAAAATACAGAAGTTGCTATCAGAGAATTTGATGGCATTGTACAGCAGAATACAAATTACCTACATTCTAAAGTATCTGTATTTAAAACTTCAATTCATAAATTGCTTGAAAGATCTTCAGATCACACATATGCATTACCATACTCTGACCAATTTATTCATGAGTAGACATCATCATTCAAATCAAAGCATTTCCCAGTCAAAAAGCTGGAAGTTTATTCTGTTTAAAATCAAACTCCTTCCCTCTCCACACACACAGAATTGTATATAACCAGCATAGAAACGCTCTCCAGCTTCTCTTTTTATGATGCCCCAAACAGATTCAGACAAATCATACAAAAACAAACAAAACCCCCAGAACAACAATAACAAAACAAACACAGCCCCCAAATAACAGAAAAAAAACCCCTCACATCCCTCCAGCATATAGCAAACACATTCAAAATTTATAGGCATTGTGTTTTTTTGATATCTTTTTCCATTTGGACTACTACGAGAAAATATAAAAGTCTCTTTAAAAAAAATCACCACTGTTTTGTTTCCATATACAAATAAACAAGTATTATGCAAAACAAGGATGTTAATCACAGTAATAAAAATGTAAAAGGAAAAGAGAGATAAATACTGGCTTAGTTTTACTCATAGTGATCTTGAGAAGATTGTGGGAGAAACAGAGGGAGGAAAAAACAGGATTTTAGCAAGAATTAGCTGAAATATAGAATCATAATTACCCATGGACAGAGAACACAAACGAAAAGAGGTCGGAAATTAATGGAGTTGAACTCTGTTGGGGTTTTTAATAAACATATATGATCAAATACTGTCATTGTATGACCCCCCCACTATTAACAGGGAGTTGAAAAGTCCTGAAAATGAGTTTACTGTAAGTCTGTAACTACTGAAATATTTGATCTTGCTAAAACAAGCAATCAAACCAAGGAGCCAATCCACCAGACATATTGTTAATGATCAATAGCGTTGAAATGCATTTATGCTCCTAATGATGACAATGACACTTGTCATTCAATAATTTTAAATTGACATTTTTGTACTTACTGAAAGCTACTAGGTTCAGTAGTGCCTAAAAAGTTAAGTATGTAGTTAATCTCTTCACTGAATCAGCACCTTACATAACAAGTTTATTTTTATCAGGTGCATATCAAAGAGTACAATCTTCAAGACAACTTTGACTTTGAATGCTGACAGCCTGGCTTCCCTGACTCAAAAATTTCCAGCCTTCGCAGTTTATTTATAGGAAAATTACAAAGATAGGTATATCCTCCGTTTGATTAAATGGAATGAATTAGATAATATAATAATACTTGTTTAAATTTTGTGTCACAATACACTGTGCTACAATGAGAGATTCATTTTTCTCTTAGCGATTAATTTGCATTACTTGTGCGTTGGCTTTTCTGATATGGGAAATATTTTGTAATGGCTAGAAAACTGGGAGGAAAAATGATTTTTTGGTGTCTTTCTGTGTAATTTTTAATAAATGCAAATTCCATGCCTCAGTTTACTTATTACCAGAAAAAGTTTTCATTACTTTTAGGCATCACCATCTGCCCAAATATGACTGATTGTCAAAAGATAATATTGTGAAATTAAGATTTAGTAACCACCAATATGGAACATGGGTGGTTTACTGTTGCATGTCAACAAAACTGCCAATTTAGATTACCAGTTTAATAAAGCATTGTTTCCCATGCTGCATGTGCACAGTTGATGTGTCTAAACAGGGACCTGCTGTCTGTTTGGGGCCTTCTTGCCTGAGGAAATGAAGCTTAGTTGGTCCAGCCATAGTTTGTGGGGTTGTTCTCCAAATCTCAAAGACGCCAATTCAACAAGCTTCACAAAAGTTCTTGAGCAGGTGGAGGAGGAAGCTCTTGTCAACCTCCATCAATGACAGAAAGGTAGAAACACTCATGTAGCCCCATTTGTGGTGTTACTGCAGAATTCAGGCTAGAAGGGAACCCTGAAAACCAAAGAAGTCAACTCCTGCCTTCAGCAGGGTCTGCTAGATGAGGTAGCCCAGGGTTATGTATAGTTAAATTTTGAGCATCATCTTGGACAAAGGCTCAGAACCTTTCTGGAAACCTGCTCGAGTCTCTGATCAATGGTGAAAAATAAAATACATTTCTTTACATCTAACCATGTTGCAACTTATATCCATTGCCTTTTGTCCTACCATTGTACACCTTAAGTCGGGAAGCTTGGCTTTACCATCTCTGCGCTTCCCATTAGGTTTTTCTTATCATTTGGGAAAAAAACATTTTTTTTAATAGCAGCTATAACAGGAACCACTTTCCAAGAAAAAAATTATTTTAAAAAATGTAAAATAACCATGTTGTATCTCTTTAAAAATGACACCATCTGCAATAACAAAAAGGAATGCTATATCAGGTTTACTTCATTTCAACTCATGGGCGATGGTTTGGTAAAAAAGTTCTCTCCATCTCTTGAAAGTTCAGCATATCTACACTATATAGAAAGAAATTCTTATTCCCTTGAAACTGGAAAGAATTGAAAATAAATGTTTTAAACTTTGGGTTTTTTTCTTTTAAAGGATTTTGAAAATGTGTGTTGCTTTTCGAGAACTATTTTCCCAAGGGCAACAAAGTGTCAGTTTGTAAGTACCTATGTATTAAAAGATTTTTCCGTGGCAAGCAGCTTCTTGACAGACAAAGGCACAAAGATAAATGACTGGAGACTGAAGCTAAGCAAAGTCTGACTGGAAATATTTTCAGAGTGAGTGCAATTAATCAATGGAACACCTCACTTAAGGGTATGCTGGATTCTCTGTAGAACATTTTAAATCAAAAATGGATGTCTTTTATAAAGATTCAGTCTAGCTTAGCCATAAATTACTAGTCTGTACAAAGATAGCTGAAAAGTGGCTGAAAAATTTTGGCCAGAGTTTTAATTGCATGTCAAACTAAATGTTGTAGCTGCCCCTTCTGACCCTAAGACTTTGCACTCTGCAAATAAATTAGTTTCAACTTCTAGAAAACAGAAGTTTCAATAAAAGTTTTTAAGGCCCATAGTAAGAATGTGGAAAGCTTTGGATACACAATGGAAAAAGCTGTGTTATAACTCCACGCATAGGGTCTCATGTCATGGCTCTGAATATTTGGGTTTCTGGTTGCAAGAGGACTCTTTGGGCTTCTAAAGATACAGGAGCAAAAAACAGAGAAACCCAACAGCTATTCAGGAACAATATCCACCAGGGACAGGTGATGGCAGAAGGCATCACCCTTTCAGCACTTCAACAGCTCCTTTGGTAAGGGCCAAAGCATAGTAACTGGGAACAATAGTAGGATTTATTTCAAAACCACACTCCAGATCTGAACTAAAATGCTAATGTAGGTATTGTCTTAGATTCCGAGCCAGCAGGGCCCAGATGCAGACAAAAAAGAGCAAGGGCAATTTCCCCGAAAGGGAACCTTCATGTCTTCACAGCTGCCGAAGAATGTTATACATCTTATGCCCTAGGACACAGAGACAAGGTTTTCTTCACAATACAAAAGCTAAAAAATTACTAATGATGAAAACAGAGTCTATGTTTTTATGTGATTTACAGAACTGGTGTTCAAACATTTAATAAGACTATTTCTGTTTTAATTTAAGCGCAAAGTAAAAAGATACATTTATATAATTCCGTCATCTCCCTGCAAGGTAATGTGATTGGGAATACTATTTCCTTCCTATCTTTGCCCAGAAAACATCTTTACGTGAACACATTTTCCAGTTGCAAATGAAAAAATTCTTTTTGTTGAAAAAGCCAAATATTGTTTCTTTACTGGAAGACAGACATTTGCCTGCCTCTACACTACACTCAAAAATGAGGACAGTAATTAGATTTCTTCATCGTGGATTTCTGACAAAAAAAATTCTATCAAATTATTAAAATAACTGAGCAAAGAACTTATTAATCATGGTTGTTCTTTTTTTTTTTTTTTGCAGTTACTATATCTTGCATACAATGAACTCTTAATACCACTACAATGATGCTCCATGCAATTTCCAGAAGAATAATTTCCTTCTAATACTTTTTCCTCAGTTTAAGCCAGTAAGTAGCTTTCTCCATTATCCAAGGAAGGTTTTCTGATTTTTTTGTAAAATGTAATTTTCCATGTTTTCATACTATAAATGATAACACTTCAGTTTTCCTCTAAGAAGTGTTCAGCCAAATTGTAGATGAGACTGGACTGAATAATTTTGAGGATCTAGAGTGACCTCATATGCATGGCATGCTGAAGCACTGCCATGAATTGCATTTTCTTTAACCTACAGTTTAGTTTTAGAAAAACATTTGCTCTTGACCTGCTGGCAAGGTAGAATTGAATGAAAGCTTCTGTAAATTGTTATATTAAATGCATCTGCTGTAAAAATTTATCTCTTATTTCTCGCCTTATTTCTGCTTTGAATTATTTCTGATATTACCCCTTTTTAATCTGAAGTGGTTGTCAAAAGCTTTTATATAGTTCAGAGGAAAAAATTTCACCATCATATGTCTGAGGGTCTGAAGAGAATTCTTGGAATATCTCATCACAGAGACCTTTTTACTGCATTTTAGCTATTTGCATAGCTGTTCTGTGAAAATTTTGGATATGGGCACCAGGACTAGACACAAAAAACCTTCTAAAAATTCTCCTGGTTGTCTGCCTACCCAACCAAGAATGTTCTGTTGAGTGGCATCACACTGTGATGACAGACCAATTATCTACCAAGATTGTGTTCTGTTTTGTTTTTTTTTAAGGAACACTGGTTTCCAGAAGAGAAATGTTCCAGAAGAGAGGAATATGACATCTATGCAGACATCCTGTTTTCTCACTAATCAAGATCACTCTGTGCTAGTGACTTGGTTTTGTTACTTATTATTCCCTTACCTCTCAAGGGCAAATGCATCTCTTATTTAGAAGCTAACTCAATTTATAAACATGTGGGGTTTTTTCTCAACAGGAACTATAATTTCCAAGTAAGAGGAGTTGATTTGGAAACTTGAGTTTCGAAGTAAGAGGAGGTAATTCTTCATAAATCCACATGTGTCATTTTTCTTTCACCTCTGTCTGCTCAGTATAAGTAAAAAATCTGTATCTTGTGTTCCATTTTGTATGACTCACCGTAGCCTGTATCAACTCAAACTATCTTTTACAGTCTTTTAACATATAGTGCAGAGCTAGCTTCCTTCTAGTTTTTTGAAGTTCTTTGGTGGTCCAAGATTACATTCATGACACTCACAAGGTTCTTTCACCAGTTTTTCAGAAAATTAAGTACAAATTTATTTAGAACAGCTTTTTCTAAAACACCTAACCATCATTCTCACAGGTTACTGCAGAAGAGCTTATAGCACTTGTGCTGTCATCTGTTTCCCCAAAACAGACATAGAAAATACAAGAATATTCAAGCAACACTTCTACCGTTTACACATTGTTACTGACAACAGGATTTCCTCCTAACACTTAGCTGATATCATTGTCAGATTTCTTTGGCTCCTGATTTACTTAAACATGTCTTATTGCTCTTCTCCTTTGTTTTCCTAGGATTGCAGAGTATTTTAGGTGGGGAGGGACTTCCAGAGTTTGCCTAGAACAAACCTCTGCCCAGAGCAGAGCAAATCACATCAGACTGCTCAAGATCTTATGTTCCAAATGTTCCTACCTTCTGATTTCCATCAATTGTTATCTCTTTCTTCTTTTTACCTTTGTTTTCATTAAGTGTCATCCAGTATGCCAGTTAGAAATTTGTTTCTAACAAATTTGTTTCCATTTGTTTGGGTTTGTAATCATGACAACCTGTGGATGTCTGGATATTGAACAACGTTATTAAACAACTCAAATTATAAACTGTGCTAATTTAAACATAAGCCTCTACATTCACCAGTCCTTTTTCTTTGCTGCTGCCGTTGTTCGAGAAGTTGCTATTTCTACCATATTTCAATCAGACTGAAGTCCTCTATCATGTATCTTCATTTTCCCTTGTATATATTGTAGCAACATCCTGAGTTCTGCATTTTGTTTTCTACTGTGATCTAATAGTCTTCTGCAAACATCAGGTAATAACTTCATACTGATTACAGGCTTCATACTTCTCTAATCTGACAGTAATCCCTCAAATATTCATTTTCTTTCAAGAGGTCACTGACATCGCAACAAGAAATGCTATTTTTGAGTGCTCCCTCTTGAATTTTTCCCACTTAATCTTTCTAAAAGAGGCTATGAGAGCAGAATTTAACACTCCAATCATGTCAATCTTTCCAGCAGGAGTCAATAACATATAAAATTTAATTTATGTTTATAGATGAGGAATTATAGTTATTTTCATTTGAAACTCAAGTGCAACCAAGTAGAGAATGTTTTGATCCTATGCAAAATAAAATTTTGCATTAAAATAGGTACACTTTTTCTCTTCCCTATATTCCTTTTCTATTTTCAGTGCAGTGATCTTCTGACCATCTTTGATGTATCTCCCCATGAGTTTCCACCCTTGTTTTAGTGGGGAGGAAGCCATACAATTTCTTCAGTCTCTGCTCAGGACAGAAAGCAGACACTGTTCCAATACACTATTCCTCTACATTTCTGTGTGTTCTCTTTTTTGGCTTTTGTGCTTGACAAGATGTTTTGAAAGGTCTTTGAAATTGTACTGACTGTCATATTTTTTGAGTGTTGGAGCTGCTTGGTAAATTACAATGAGGCCCAAGAACTTTGCTATTAGAACAGTAGCTTTAACACTTGACTATGGCAAGACAAAGCATCTTGCAAAGAACTATTCTGTTATCTAGAAATCCTATCCTCTTATCTAGAAGCTAAAATGAAGAGTTTCAATACTCCGGCAATTACCAAGAATGCCAGCACTTTCATAATTATAATGCGTGAGAGATAAACCATCTTTAGTCTTTTAACTCAAGAGGAACCACCATGGTTTGGCAATTTCAGAATCACAGAATCACAGAAAAACAAATAGTTCAACTTCCTGCTCAAAGGAGGGTCAAACAATTTTGTTTGTGCTATTAAGAATTTGGTTTTTTAAGAAATGTATAGTTTTGCATCAAGTCATATTCAGTTCAATATTCAGAGGGTATAGCACTCTGTTTCATTGTTATTGCTTTAAAAGCCTGAAGGAGGATTTGGGGGAAAAAAAACAAACCAGTAACAGTAAGTGCATACTGAAGTAAACAGGATTAAAATAAAATCTGCTCATCATTTTTAGTTGATAAGGGAACCTGTAGAGATTTCAATCTGTCAGTGGAATTTCACTGCTATTACTTCAGGTTTTTTAGTCCACAGTAAAAAAAATAAAAAAAATTAAAAAAAAAAAAAAAAAGACTGTGTGTTACATTCACAAAATTACAGAACAGCTGAGGTAGGAAGGCAACATGTGACATTGTCTAGTCTGACCTCCCTGCTCAAAGCAAGATCTACTCGTGCATGTTGCTCAAGGCCCTGTCTGGTCACATTTGGGACTATCTCCAGGAATGGACTTCCTACAATTTCTTTAAGGTTTGGTCACCCCTACAGTGACTTGGAATTTCCTGAATTTCAGTTTGTGCCCATATCCTCCTGTCCTTTCACCGGGCACCACTGAGAAAAGTCCAGCTCTGCCTTCTTCACTTCCCCCATCAGGTATTTATCCACATTGATATAATCCTCCCAAACCTTCTCTTCTCCAGGCCAAATAGTCCCAGCTCCCTCAGCCTCTCTTCATACGGCAGACACCCCAATCCATTAACCATCTCTGTGGGCCTCCATTAGGTTCACACCACCATGCCCACGTCTCTCATGGACCAAGGAGCCCAGATCTGGACACCAACAGACCATTCCAGGTGTCTCTATAAGGGGAGAAGGATCACCTCTCTCGGACCCACCCTGCTGGTTACAGTCTGCCCCAAGCAGTGAGGCCAAGGGTGCCAAGTATCTCCAAGGTTGGGGACTCCACACCATCCCTTGGGAACATGTTTCAATGTCTGACCACTCTCACATCAAAGAAAACATTTCTGCCTCTCTACTCAGAAGATCCCGTGCTCTAACGTTAAAGCATCCCAACCAGGAAACATGTTTATGCTAAAAGCAGAGGATACACCTAAATGGAATCTCATTTGTGCACTGCAGATAGAGGTTCTGTTTTTATGGCTCTGGGTAATTCAAGTATATTTCTAAACAAAAATTAAACTTAGGGTCAAACAGAGATAAGACATCAATGTATGACATTTGAAACCTCCAACCATACTAAGGTATGTCTCCCTGAGAGCAGAAATTTCAAAACTGGTTTTGCTGAAAATTATTGAGAATTTACGTCTTCATCCAAGAAAAAGTTATACAGATTAATAAAAACACAGAATTATAAATACTGACAGATTTCAGATTTTCATTTTTAGCAATTTAATCAAATTATGCCTATTCTAATAAGAACATCAATATTTTTAGCTCTGATCTGCATGTTCTATCATACTTTCATAGAGCGGAATTTTGTACTTTTTATGATCAAAATAAAAATAGAGATACTGCCATAGAAAAAAATTCTGGAGGTTCATAATTATTTATGCATAATTAAAGTAGGATCTAGGAGTCACCATATATAGGCAAGTGTCTTTAAAATGAAAATACTTAGCCTCTCAATTTTCTTGAAGAAAGCTTAGAAAATATTAAAATTAAATTAATTTTTATTAATGTCTTTGTTTCAAAAAAATATAGAGCATGTGTTTCTCGATTGTGTACAGAATCAAAAGAGATAGAAGATGAAAAATTTTGGTACCTCTAGAGTACTTTCATATATATTATGTTTTGACTCCTGATTCCCTTAGGCTCAGCTTTTGGTAAAACAAGGAATGTTGTGATCTGTGTGCAAAAGTGGTGAAGAATCACTATAGTGGTTCTTGGGATTTGTTCTGCAAAAACTTGCTGTGAAATTCTGAAAATTGAGTGTAATCAATATCTAAATTGTAAAATATTCTTCTTCTTTAAGGACTTTTCAAAAGTTATTCAACAGTTTAAAGAAAACTGAAGATTTCTCATAATAGAAAAACCCCATTCCAGTCATTTGTTCCTTTAAGACAGATAATTTGAGTGCCCTATCCTGAATTGACTTCAAAGAACTGACAGTATTCTACAGGGACGTAAGTTCAGACATACCAAATGTCACATTCTAAATTTCATAAAAATTAAAGCTGACAAGATCAGTCATACACTCTTTAAGCAGGAACAGAGATGGATTGTTCCTCTGTACATATCTAGAATGTCTGAAAATGACCCCTAAGCTACAATCAATAATTTTCCGTTCCTGTCCTCACTACATGTTTATCTTGTACAAGGTAACTTCAGGTAGTGAATACAAACTCGGTTACAGGTGAAATTAAGTATCCCAGTACCTACAAGACAAATACAGCAGAACTCAACCTGTGGGAGCTGGGTGCCAGAAGAGCACCTTGGATTCTGTGCACATTTAGCTTCCTTATAAAACAGTGGAAAGAGCTTCCTTATAAAACAGCTTCCTGGAAACAGTGGTGGTGCAGAAAACAAGTAATACACTAAAAAGAGCATATTTAGCACATGTAGAATGCTTGGGGTAGTGGGGAGTGCCAATTCCCTTGCCCTGCAAAGACAGGCACATCATTCAAGGCAGCAGATCCCTACACCCACCCACGCGGATCACAGGCTGAAGAAGAGCGCTGATACTAGTCCTGCCAAAGCAGCTGGCTATAGTTCATTATTTTTATCTGGACACATTGGCTTCCAGAATGTAGGAGCATTCATATTTTAGAGTCAGTGTAAGTCTTGTCCAGAAGAAAGGAAACATTGATCACAGAACCACAGAATAAGCTGCGTTGGAAGGGACCCACAAGGATCATTGAGTCCAACTCTACCCAGCATCATACCCAACAGTCACACCATGTGTCTGAGAATCTCGTCCAAGTTATCCCCCAGGTTGGTGAACTGGGACTGTTTTTATCATCACCCTAATTTCAGGGTGCCAACTACACCCTGAGGTCTTCAGTGATGCCTCACTGCAGAGCAAAACATTGAAAAATTTTGTGTGACCAGAAAAACAGAGCATGTGAGGGACAATGACTCCACAGCCTACTGGTTATGGCACTCTGGGGTGACTTTGACTGTTTGAGGAGAGAACTGTGAACCTTCAAATTTCTGGGAAACTCTTCTGGCTGTTTTATTTTAACAGTAAAACACCAGCAACCTCTTTATTATCTTATCTGCTGGGAACAGCTTAAAACAAAACCAGTGCATTGTGTTAAGGCCTATTTCTGCAACTAAGTGACAATAACCTGCATCGACTAGAGCAAGGCTAAATAGAATTCACAAAGGCAAATTTGTGCATATCCAGCACCTGTAGCCATCTGAGAATAAAGGGAACTGCCTTATACACTTAGGCATTCCTAAAATCAGGCAAAATCTCCACGAAAGCGACTTTTTTTTATTTTCTCAATTGGTGTGTTGGTCTTCAGTGTCTAGTACTGGCTTTAAACCTCAGTAGAGGCATGCAACTTCCTCTCTACTGAGGCCATAAAGTTGTTATTACAACTCTGAAGAGATTTCTCCAGATGACAATTAGACTGCAGAGCAGGAAAAAAAGATTTGGTTAATAACTTTTCATTTTGTTCATTACAGCTACTTCCACAGAATTCAGTTGTGACATTAAAATTGGAACTGCAGTTTTATATAGAGTGATTCAACACAGTGAGCACTTGCAGTATGAAGGACAGGCATGGTTTCAGAAATACCTGGCAAACTCATGCTCTGAGAACATCTGTGCTTTTTCAGAGTAATGGAATACAAAGTTGGACTCTTAAGCTCACTGTACAGCACACAGGGAGACTTAAATGCCTCAGGATGTGATTCAAACGCATCAGGCATGCCAGACATGGGGGTGCTTAGAGCTAGAGCAATGAGCCATTCCAAGTCGAGGAGTATATCTGAAATCCCACCCTCCTCAGGGCTTAAGCAGGAGGTTTCATAACTCCATCTCTTGGGATCAAATCATGCTTTGGCAATGGGTACACTTCATTCTTTTACACTCTTCCATTTTCAGGTAAATTTGAAAGGTGGATATGCATATTATTCCATATTAATATTGTTTAGAGCACCCAAAGATAAATTAAAATCCATCCATTTTCTTCAGTGACCCAGGTACTCACACAGAGCTTGCCTTTGTATCACCAAACAAGAAGCTGAGACAGTACCACTTCCAATCCCTAGAAATTAGTTTCACGAGTGTAAGCACTGAGCCATGACCACCTGAGACAGTTCACTGCACCTTTGATGTTTTGTGGCAAGACAGAATTGCCTCCCTCAAAGGCCAAAAGCAAAGGAGGTACAAAACCAGAAATTGTGATATTGGCCGCAATAATCTTGATGACAATTCAGAAAAGCGACTTTTTTTTTGATCCCTCTTCTGATTTTTTTTTTTTTCCATAATGACTGTAGAAATTGCAGTCCTAGCAAGCTAGCAAGCAATATCACCTGAGATGGGACCCCTCCTGACAGAACCCAGCATGGCATAGAGGTGGTTGACTACCAAGAAGAGATGCAGAACAAGAGACATTTACACTCTGAAGCAGTGTGGGATCAAGGGTCTGATGGTAAGTTTACGAGATACTGGGCCTCGAGGTGTCCTCATATAGTGGGGTTACCAAAACTCATTTCATACATGAACAGGTCTGAAGCTCTATAGAATTCAAGTGAGACACATTTCATTATTCATGTAGGGAGCTGAGGCAATAACATTACCCTTGCTTTCTGGAAGCATACCTCTTATAAATTCAGCTTTTGGAGAAAACATTCAGGTAGGATTTATGTAGTCTCTGGACAGGCAGCTAAGACTTCCAAAGTAGCATTCTCAATTACTTCTTCTCAGCAAACATTAATTCTTAGATTTAGTGCCCAGTGACCTCTTCCCTTTACAACTACGCTAAGAATGTCATATTCTGTGTGAATTCATTTGTGACTAGAGGCACAAGCTGTCTTTCCAAGGCAACTATAATACTATAATAATCTGCCTGTAAAACAGTAGAATATTGGGCAACAACATTTAAAGTTTCATTTTCCTTGTTCACATAACTAGTTAGACCATTGAACTAACTATGAAACTACCCTCTGTTGGTTCATCTGCATTAATAAACGTGGACTTCTGGACATAAAAATGAATGCCTGCTGTTCAAACGAGCAGTGTGCAAGCCATGACTAATTGGCAAAGTGCTGCCTTTAAAGCCCTCCTAGCACTGCTTGCAGAAATGGGAAAGAGAAAAGTTATGAATGAGGCTAACAGAAAGAGCCAAGCAAAGAATTATTGCCCACAGATTATTACTCAGTTTTGTTGTCTTCTGTTTCAATGATTTAATTAAAAAAATAAACAGCAACATGCCTACATGCCTTTTCTTAAATAACCTTAATTTGCAGAATCCCTAGTCTCTTATTGTGATCTAACAACTGGACAGTGAATAGGAGACAAGTCAAGCAAGTGCAAGCACATTTGTTATAAGGCAAGATCTGAGTTATAATTGAGGATATGCCTCCTGCCAGCTTGAGTCCAATCTATGTATAAGGTGACCCTATGATTATTATAATTGCAAAAACTGTAGTTTGAGGTCTCCATCAATAAAGGTAAGTAGTGAGGAAGTGAAACTCAGGGCCCCATTGTTGCATCATTCTGCCCTTCGCTCTAAGAAAGGAAAAAGAAAAGAAATCATCATCTGCATTTTCTTAATTTCCTCCCAAGCTAAAACCACCATAAAGACAGGATTTTATCACATTGTCAGACAGACTTTCAAAAGCAAGGACAAAATCACATCGGTCACAAGAGTTTTCACACTGACAACACAAAGAACTCATAATCAAAATTAATGTTAATGTCATTAAACATTAGCAGATTTGGCAGCTGAAACATTACTGAATTTTAATAGCTAAGACAGGAAAATTTGAAGAGACAGAATGAAATTTGCTAGATAAAAATTACTTCTTAAACTTCCATCTCTATAGCCAAATTTATTCCAGGCTGGTCTGATTACAGTCCCTAATCTGTAATTGTGGATTCCAGCATCAAGGTCCACAAATAACATACAGGATTTTCCTGTAAAAGTAAACTATTTGTTCTGGTCCTTCCTTCACTTTCAGATTTGCAAATAAGATTTCTTTTTAACTTCTCACAAGCAAGCAGAATAATACAAAACAGGTGATGGGCAAAATAACTGGAGAGCAGAAAGTCACAAGAAGAAAATTTCAAAGCAGGCTGCTTATGCAGCACCCACTTATATGTCAGCCATATTTCTGAATGAGAATTAATCCTGATACAATTTAAGAGAATGAAGCTACATTGATCTGAAACATGCCAGTGCTCCACCAGCAATAGACTGAGCCATAAAAAAGACTGAGGACAGTTTTAGATAATTCTCAATAGATAAATGCGTGTGTACACATACATACATACATAGGTATACAGCATTATTATTTAATTTTCATATTGTTAATAAGAGCTAAAAGTAATACTGATAATCTCTATTGCTTGCTCATTCACTCTGCTTGTCTCAATAGCATTCTGAGCCTTGAAAAAAGAAGCAGCTAAAATTTGCTTACCAAACAAATTTTTGGACTGATGTTCAAATTAAATGAGAGACATAAGGAAAATAATCTCTTTAGCATAAGTATGTCTTCATAGTGAAAAGTCCCATTATTAGCAAGGATGTCTGTGTATGCCACTTTCCCAGGAGTGATCTTTTCCTTGCAGCTACAGATTCTCCCAAACAGATTAGTGGATCCAATTAGTGACTTTGTTTGGAATCACAGAATGGTTTGGGTTGGAATGGATCTTAAGGATCATCTAGCTCCAAACCCACTTTCATGAGCAGGGACACCTTCCACTAGATCAGGTTGCTCAAAGCCCACTCCAACCTGGCCTTGAACACTTCCAGGGGTGGGGCATCCACAGCTTCTATGGGCAACCTGTGCCAGTGCCTCCCCACCTTCACACTAAAGCATTTATTGTTAATAATCAATCTAAACCTATTCTCTTTCAATTTAAAGTTGTTGCCCTTTGTCCTATCTCTCCATGCTTCTGAGACAAGTCCCCCTCCAGCTTTCTTGTCACCTCCCTCTAGTCACTGGAAGGCTGCTATATGGCCTTGGAGCTGTCCCTTCTCCAGGCTGAGCAACCCCTGCTCTTTCAGCCTGGCATCACAGGAGAGGTGCTCCAGACCCCTGACCATCATCGTGGCCTCCACGGGACAAATGCAGAAAAGCGTCCAGCTTTTCATTTGTAATTGTAGACTATTTCAGATAGAGACTGTCATCACTCTTCTACAAGCTTTTCAAAAGGGTTATGATGAAGAACTTTCTTGCTTTTTTTTTAATGGAACAAATTAACTCTTGATTTATGTCAGGATGACAGTGCTTAAAATGAATACAAAATTGTAGCTCCCAAGCACTTCATGAAATATTTTAGACTGCTGGAGACCTGTCACTCCCCAATCACATGCACACTTATTCCCGTATCTGAATACTGAAGGACTTAAACAAACCTTTCAGAAGCTGTGCCACTAATCTTTTTACTTTCAGAAAGCAAACCAACACAGTGAATCCACATCCTGATACACACTGTGCCCTCACAGTAGCTTAATTACAAATAATTACAGAAGTTTCTTAGCTTACTGTTGCATCATAACAAAAACAAAGCTCACAGTGGTTATATTGCCAGTCCTGCTGTAGTTTATTAATCAGATTGTGACAGGCTGTCTACAGGATAACAAAATCTAATGGACTTCGGAAAGGCAAGGGAAGATGGGGACTACACTTCACTGGAAAAAGACCTTCTTCTACTTTCAGAATTAGGAGAAGAAGATGTTACAGCTTAACACAGAGTTCAGAAATTTCAAGTGACTAATCTCCTAAAAATGAATGAAATCAAGACAAAACAAGACATCTAACTAAATCTGGATTTGCAACTACAGTTCAGAATTAAAACACAGAAAGCCAAGAAGAGATTGAAAAAGACTGGGAAGATGCAACTGTGGATATATTTTCCAGTACAAAAATAAGTTTAGACTCAGTTACTCAAGCTATCTCACTCAAGCTGTAAGTTTTACATGTGACGAGAAGAAAAGGGACGTGACATTACAAGTCAATGTTTAAGAGCTGTGCAATATGTTCCTCTTCTCCGTGTAATCCTAGGGCTTCTTATTCCAAGTACAAATTGTTTCAGACACAATTTTATATGCAATTATTAGTGCTTTTCCAACAGAGTCTGGAGGTTCTTAAGCTATGCTGATCATATCTATTTTCTCTGACACTGAGATTCTGGTTTTTCTATGTGTGATAAGTAAGGCTAAAGGAAATAAATGTGTTTTCAAATCACTTCATGTTTAATTAAAACAACTATTACTTGTTCAACTGGCCTTTTTTTTCACCAGTTGTTTCAAAACTTAACTGATGCCTGGAGAAAGCAGGTGGCAAGATCAACAAGTCCCCAGGAACTGTTCTAGAGGTATTGAGTACTGAGAATACCAAAAATTAAAACAGATGTCATCCATACAGGTTTCAATGCTAGGTGAATCATATACCAAGAACCCCACAGTGAATTTGAGAATCATGCCTTTAGAACAGATTCTTTTATGTGAGGATTTGTACCTTAGCATTTACTTTTCTATAAACAAATCACCATTGAATTACTTCTTTAATGGAGCATAATTAAACTTTTTCTGTTTTAAAAGATCAATAAATATTTTATTTAAATTTCAAAATTTCTTGAAGATTGTTATTCTTTTTCTAATTTCTTAGTGTTTTAATTTGTTCTTTAATTTTTGCCCAGGAGCTGTTGATGCTGATTTTGTATGAACTAGGTTATTCCTCAAAATAAGTAATTAAGTAACTGCTGGTAAACAGCATTCAGGGGAAAGCAGGTTAATTTACCACATGAAAAAGCTTTCTTTGTTCTGTAATAGAACAGTGACATGAAGAAAAACATTCAAACGAGAGAGAATGAAACGCGTAAGTAAATTTAAGGCTGTGGGAGCCATAGTATGAAGCAGCAAAACGTATCACATCAATTCCGCCTTGACTTAGTTGTCAACTTGTATTTGTTAGTTGTTAGTTATTATGAGTTGTTGTTGTTGTATTTGCCTTCTCATTGTGGACAGGTTTGTGTGTTCCAAGGACAGCAGCAGCCATGGCAGAGGGTGCCACTCCACATAAAGCCTCTCAAGCCAGGCTGGCCAAAGGCACTGCAGACAAAACAGCCCCAGGGCACTCCGAGAAGGCTGCAGAGAAACAGGACAGCAAGCTGGTTTTGTAGAGCACACTCAGTGCTACTTGTTTAAGAAACAAATTACAGTAGTCACTCTGACAAACAGCATACCAAAATAACCAATTCCAGCTTTACAGAAATCATAGACTTAGTGAAAATGATCACCACATTTGGGGAATTGGTGGTAAAAGCAGCTTGAAACCTATTTTCTAGAATATGTGAAATGCTGCAATAGTCAGAGAAATACAATATTATAGTCTGAGCATTTTGGAATAAATTAATAATGATTTCCAAAAATCAGACAAAAAGTGATAAAGTGATTTTCAGTGAAATAAAATAGCTTTAAATCAATATAACATTTAAAGCAAAAAAACCATATACAGATGGGCAGCCAATTAGCATCTGATCTCCCCGAGATAGCTTTCAAATGAGAGATATAAACAAGATTCATAGAGAGTCAGGCATAGGGGAAAATACAGGAGGCAGCTCAAAATTCAGTGCTGCAATTGCTGAGAAACAATAAAAATGCTCTCACTAAGCAATGGGAGATTCCAGACAAGTTTGTGGGTCACAGAGTAATGAAACCAATGGGATTAACAAATCCAAAGGTGATTCTTTGGGCTGGCATAACTCTGAATAAATCAAATATTCACAAATATCATTAATGAGGCATTAGTGTCACACAGCTATATCCCCACAAAGTGTATGACATCTCCCAGAGAAAATCAAGTGAAAACACAATGCTAGAACAAAATCTAGCAGCACTATTGTCCAATGGCTTAGACCATAAAAAAACCCCCAGACATCTGACAAGGTACTAGAAAATGTGCCACAAAAACAATCTCAAATCTGAAAAAGAAATTGGTATATATCACAGTCATCCTCATTCAGCATAATGAAGATGCTGAACCACAAATGATTTTACAAAGAAGCAAACCTTAAGTCTGCCTATCATATCAGGACAGGGAAGAGGAGAGAAGCAAGAGATGGGAACCAAACTTGCCCATCTACCTCCCATCCTAAAACCCCTCCAGAAAAGGCAGCAGCAAATAGCAGCCTGAGGGGACACTAAGGGATACCTTTGTAGCAGTGAAGGAAACTCTGCAATAGCTGCAAGATGCAACGCTGAAGCATTTTGGTAAGTAAGATTGTACCTGGCAAGTTTATCGTAGCTGGGGGGATGCAAAAGCCACATGAGGAAAGACTTCAAGCCTCTTTTATAGAAATGAACAAAATGGGAAAGGAAAAAAGAACAACTGAAGAAAATCCAGAAATACAAGCAGTGAGACTTAAAAAATTGCATGGGGAAAAAGAAATCCCCAAAGTACACAGCCATTGTTGATTCAAATAATAAATTAACCTGAACATTTTAAACACCTTACCAATAACATGAGTTAGCATTAAAACACAAGGCTTTGTATTTGGAAAAAAAAAAAAAAAAATCACTGCTTATATATTACACTGTGTGTTTGGGATATTTTTAATGTTTTTATTTTTGTTCAAGAAACCATTCCGATTCAGACAGAGGGAATATCTGATCTGTTCAGAATTAAATGTTTTCCCAAGCAGAAATTATATTGCATGGCAAAGTGATGCCCTTGCCTTTTCAGTGTGTGTCTGTTCCCTAAACCATCACTCATTCATTTCATATTATTGATCCAACACTAAACAAAAGTGATTCAATGAGTATGTGCAAACAGCTAAGAGGAACAAAAATAATAAAAAATATGGGGATTTTTTTCTGCCTGAACATGTAAATCATGTTTAGAATAAATATATGGGTTCAGTCTTGAACTGCTTTAACCTAACTCTAGAGCTGTATTAAAATACCTTTATTCACTCTTTATGTAATGAACTGAACCTTAGACATTAGATCAAAGGCAAAACCTAGACTATATATTGTAGTTTTGATGTTTTCTCCAGGACAAACAAGATGAAAAAGCTAATCATATTGAAATAAAAGCGAACACTGGATAGAAACCAGTTTCAAATTGACAGGAAGACAGGTTAAGCCATAGAAATCAATGTCATACATTTAGGCAGAAGGTGAAGAGGAAAAGGAGGTCCCACTAAATCTTGCAGTGCATTTGAAATTTAGGATGTGCATTTCTTGCCATGGATCAGCCTGGAAATATTCTGAAACCTTCAATTTAAACTTTATGGACCAAATTTCTGCTATTAACAGCAAAGCAATGCAAATGTCTCCCCCAGGGTACAACTGCAATAACACACTGGGAATGAGGGTCCCTGTGAAAGAACTTTTGTCACTAAAGTAATTCTTCTGCCCTAGGCCAGTCTTGCCTGCTGTGCTGTCACATTCGTTTCTCTAAGTGGAAAGGTGAACCTCCAGCAGGTCCCAAGCCTGCTCGACCTTGTGCACGTCCGTATGCATACATGCACACCCTGAGACACACAGCCCAATTAGCAGGTATGGCACTGACGATCTGTTTCAACTCCCTGGGCATCTTCTTCTCCAGCAGCAACTGCAAAGCTTCAGGAGGGTTCATCAATAATGGCAGGGCTCCTGCTGGCAGCTTGTATCAGGGGGGAGGGGTTGCAGAACTAAAAGGTCTGTCTCCCTCCAAATCACCTGGGCTTCTCTCAAATGAGGAGAAACTTCACATGAAATTCTGCCTGAAGGTCAGACCTACTGTGTTTTCTTCCTGCTCAGGAGCTCCTGGGCATTCGTACAGTGAAGTGAGCACAACTTCCTTATGTGCTCAGCTAACTCCTGAAAGCAGGACCAGAATGTTCTCAGGTTTGTACCTTATATAATAAGGCCTCAAGATGTGTCTTTCCCTCACACATTTTGTCTATTAAAAGCACAACACAAATACAGAAAATCTAGAAAATCCCTCCAATCCCAGGAGAAAAAAGATAGAAAAGCAAAGCAAAAAGAAAAGAAAAAAAGATTACAATAGTGAATTATGGGCCAAAAAGGCCAAGATTCTAGTTTTTTGGTTCATTGGGTCATATTCCAGTGGGAAAAAGGCCACTTTAGGAGGGACTGCCTGCATCACACAGATAGAAGTAGCTAATCTTCTTAGCCAAAAACTAGTTTAAATGCCCTTTTCATTACTCAAACTAATAATACATGGAAATTGTGCAGTGAAGGCAAAAGTAGCACAAACTCACTGTACTGGAATAAACATGATGAAGAATGCTAAAAAAATAAAAAGAAAACAACACGTTTTTCTTATCAAATGTTTATGTGTCAATGCTGGAGCTCCAGGTAACAAGTATAAGGATTTATAAAATTCAGGTATTAACAAGAAGAAATTTGATTCAGTGGTCAGTATGGAAATCTCTGCGATGAGTTGCAGCACTTTCACGTTAAACCACATCATTTTAACCTGAATATAGCTGAGAAATTCCATATTAACAAGAATTTTTATGAGTAACAGACACCTGGTTTCTTACGGATACGTGTGTCCTGGGCTTCTACAAACACAAATACAAACACATACCTCGGGCTCCTACTTCACATCCTTCTGCATTTCACCCCTCCTTTGTGTTTTCTCAGGGTTTTTTCTGCTGTTTTTTAACAATCTTCTCGATGCAGTCAGTCTGCTTTCCGTAAACAGCAGCTGGTCACGGAGCACCAGACAGCACAGCTGGCCCTAAATTCTCTGTGCTCATGTTGCAGCCTCTCCTTCATTTGTATGGACCTCTGTCCACAGCAGCTCATTTTCCCAGAAATGCATAGAACCTAATAATCTTTGGGAAATCCTTTGTTAAAATTGGGTTGCAATTGGCCAGTGGTCAGAAATTACTATGAGGAACTGACAGTGCAACCACAGCAGCTTTGCTTCAGAACGAGACCAAAGGCCAGAAACATCACTGATTTTCTTGAGCAGCAGCAGCCTTTTCAGTAATTCAGACATGGGATCTTGAATACCTATGGATCTCTGGGACAATAAAACAAATGTCATGGTAGGCTCTTTAATATCCAATCACATGAGCTCGAGAAATAGGAGAAGCCTTTCTAACATCCCTCTCTAACACAGGAACGTATCCTATATTAATATGCCCAAGAGTGAGCAGTAATACATCGTGATTAGGGTACCTATAATTTTGTTAGAAAACTTTCCAACATGAGATGCTGAATCCAAAAGAAGATTCCTCAGCTTTGAATGTCATTACGATCTAATCACTGTATTGCCTGAAGGAGTTACTTGCCTAGAAGCCAGCAGTTATGACTAGATTACATAAAATATGTAGAAACAGAAGATATTCCAAGGAAGCACAAACATTTATACTTTGTTTCTGGCAGAGGCTTATTTCCAGAGTTAAATTAAAGTGTAAATGAAGCAGGCTATAAGAGAAAACCAGTGGCACAATGGAAGAAAAAGACCAATCTCCAAAAATTGAGAAGCAGTTCCACAGATTAAGATACATGACCAGTGTGGTCAAAATCCTCATCCTGATTAAGTGCTTATGTTAATATAACAATTAGGAAAAGTGAGAGATGACAATGAAGAACTGGAGAAATAGCAATCTATATAATCTATAGTGGCTTTTGCCACTGTAAGAAATTCACACGGAGATAACTGTTGATGGATACCCTGAAATAGAAGAGAAAGACTGACTAGCTGACTATCTCCTCTAACGGGATACTAGCAGGAATGCTTCAGCGTACAGCATAAAACTTGTCTTTTGCAAGATATTAAAGATAGTAGTCATGATTCTTCACTCGGTTTAATTGTCTTGAATACACATTGAAAGGGAATGGGGATAGGATTCATCTGGAAGAATTTGACATGGATGTATTCCCCCTACAGAACAGCAACTGCCCAGTATTATGCCTTCAAGGGCCACTCTCAAAGGCACAGGATATTATTGGCACTTTTAAACTAAAACACCAAAGGTTCAAACTGATTCCACACCACAGCCTGGAGACCAAAGACACATATACAGCCTCCGGCCCATATTCATACTGTCACTCAACAAAGGACTGCTGGCACACAGAGATTACCCGTGGAGAGGCTTTTCATTTGAGAGGCTAGGGAATGGGTGCCTGCGCTTGTCCTACTAAGAATATGTGCTCAAAAAACATTTTCCAAGTTGTGTCACCTAGCATACCTCAGTGAAAGTCCTTCAGGGTGACATAAGGCTTTCCAGACTAAGACAACTTGCTCCTTTCACAGGTATAAAATGCTCCATTAAAAAATAATTAATTTTGTTACATCAAGAGATAATTAAATCAACTAGCAGTAGAAGGTAGCTAATTGAGAACACAAATTCCCTTTCTGCTGCTGATCATAACTAAATCAGAATTTGTCAAGATGAAGAAGGAAAAGTACCTGTTTTTTGATATGGCATGGAAATAAGACATGTCACCTTCAGAGTGAGACTCTTCTCAACCTCTGATAATCTTCCCTGTTTCACATTGTTGCAGGCTATCAGTGACCTGATTTAACCAGTTAAGTAAAAAATACAGCATCCTTATCAAAAGCAGGCAGTAAGGAAAGTATAAACCAAAGCTGCCTTGCAAGAATCTATTTTCTTCCCCTCCCTCATCACTACCATAATTGCCTGAGTAGCAAATGCAATATGGAAGCTTCCAGCACATTTACACTCTTGGTCTTTTGCTTCATTGTTTGGTTTTGGCAACTTCTTATTGTAGAGACGGCAGAAAAGAAAAATTCATTCAAACAGAGGAAAAGCAGACACTCAGTAACTGGGAAATCAGGGTTAAAAGGCCTTCTGAATGGTTTTGCAGTCAGCAAGCTTCATATTGTATTTGCCCAGGAAAGTAATTTTTTTTAGTTGTTACATTCTGTTAGTCTTCTTTCATCGCTATTTTCCCAAGACTATCAGTATCATCCTGCATTTTTCTTGCATGTAAGAGAGTCATCACTTTGCTGAACTTCATGACACCTGTGTAAATCAAATCAAATGTTCCTGCTAGGGTTAAGAGCCTTGTTTTCATGACTGCAGGCACAAGGGTAGGGACAAAGCTTTGGAGACAGACATCCAAATGCAAATCCTCTATTCAATAATACAATGTCAGGTTAGTTTTTGTCTATATGCTGTTTTCCCTCTTCTTGACTGCAACATGAAATGACTTCATCATCCTCACGATTTTATATAACAATTTAAGTGAGTTTGCTGTGATTCCTTGAGGTGAAGTTTCAAGTTTCGAGGGAGGACAGCCTTGGATTTTATCAGGCTGAATATTATTGCTCCACTTCTGAGAACTACAGATTTCTATCGTCCTTTTATTCAAGTTATGATTTTAATCAGAGACACTTACGACAGTGAATCCTAAAGAGTGGAAGGATTTTTACTCTGTTTCTCCACTATCTTATACATCCTGTGTCTGATTTGCAGATACACATATTGCTGTCACCATATGACATAACACTTCCACAAACAACATTTAGATTGTTGCCATTGCTGCTATACCATCCACTATGCCCTGCCACACTTCCCAGCCAGGCTGTTGTGTTTTTCCATCATTCAGTCAATCAATATATGAAAACCTGACATAAAGAGCAGTTTTGCCACATGAGGATTTATCTAGTGCCCACAGGATACTAAGCCCAAGCAGTCAAGAACACCTTGTTGTACTGATATCATAAATAATGTTTAAGGCATAGTCACAGCCATAGTGGTTACACACAAAGAAATAAATGCTCTCTGGTAGCAATGCTTCATATCGTTCTATAACTGAACACATATATTGACAAATTCAGGAATTTAAAAGCTTTCTAATCGCTCTTCCTTAGACTGAGCAACTTCAAGAACAAATTGATTTCCAGATAGTATCAGACAGAACTTGACTGCAAATTAAAAGATTTTTAGCAGAATGAAATCCAGCTATTTAAAAAATCCTACATCATATGGAAATTCCACATGACAACTGAAAAAAAAAAAAAAAAAAAAAAGAGCTCCAGGCACATACTTCATTATAGGTCATGAACTAGGCCATTTTTAAGAGAGAGCGTTAAAGGATAGTTTCAAGCTTTTTGTTATTTCTCCATTCTCCCCAGAGACACACTATTATTTGGTTTCCACAGAAGAACTGTTTTTCACATCAGAAAAAAAATCCTGAAGCAGAAGAAAAAAAGATCTGATCTGACAAGCATTGCAAACACAGTTAACAAGCTACTTTAATTATCCTCCTAAGATTTTCCCATTTGTACTCTGATCATCATCTTCTTCACAAACTTAATTATGCCTCATTTGTTCTTGCTGCACTACTCTCAGTGAGTATTCCAGGTGGAAAAGAGGAGCTTGTTTGTAACTGTAACCTCAGGTAATTGTTATTTTATTATTAATTTATATATAATTATTATTTTATTATTTTCCTATAGAATAATTTGGAGGATTTAAGAAAAAAAAAATATACAGGAGTATCTTTTGGCAATTTGAATGTTGAGAAGAAAGCCAAGGTATTTCCACATCAGAAAAGCAAAACTCAATGGTTACATGAGCAGCCATCCATCTGAAAATTATCACTAGACAGATGATTGAATAAATGAAGAAAATCATGCTGTTATCATCTGCATTTTAAAGATTAGTATTAATAAATTCTGATTCCTCGGCAGAGGGAACCTTTCCACAAACCTGACCTTTGAGAAAGTCAGAAAGAAGAACAATTGGGAATAAATGTGCTTCGTGAGTTAAATACTGAGACACGAACGTGGTTGCTATTTAGAATTTATGCACTTCAAGCACTTTTAAAGCCAATAGGAATTACTGCATTATGACTGACTACAAACTGAGTAAATACCCTGAAGTACCATAATTTAAGGCCTCATCAGTTGTTTCATCTAACTTTTGAAAAGTCCTAGGTTTGCCCCCCTATCCTACCATAACTGAACTTGATTTCACCTACGTTGCTTTTTGAGACACATTATTTTTATTTAATTAACCTACTGAGACACATGACTGCTGCCCCAAACTCACAAGCATTTTTGAGTACAACAAAATGCCAAGCCTTAAAATCCAGTTCTATATACAATTAACTAATCTTTACACATAATTTCACTGGCCTTCAAAACCGGAACATAAAAATTGCATAAAATGCTAAGCTTTAAAAACATCAAACCTAAGATTCTAAATTTAAAAAAAAAATCCAGAGATACAAGACAGTCAGCATTAAAATATATTCCATTCCATGCCTTACCTGAACCAAATTCCATCCCTTAAGAGATTCAGCAATGATAGAAGTAACTGTTGCACACACACCACCAAAAACCATCAGATGATTAGGTCCATATTTTATTGCATCATAGAAGGCTTTGAGTCCTTTTGCATTGTCACACTGGGAAAAAAAAAAAAAGAGAGACAATATTCAATGTCACAAAATAATTAACTAAAAAATAAATTATTGGGCAGGGTCAAAAATCAGGGATTCCACAGATATACGTAAGACCTAAACATGAAAAATTAGAGCACTCCCTTTTGGATCCCTAATGTGCCATAGTAAAAAAACAACAAAACCACTCCTTACATTATACAAAACGAGAATTTTGATACGACCACTTGACAAATAACAAAAAAGTCCAGCAAAAAACAGTTGACCTAAGCTTTTTCTACATTCACAGCTACCATTTCCCAAAGCAAAAATTGGAATGTAACACCAGATTTTCAGCAGGACTCCCATAGCTGGAGGAATGTTTGACACTACTGATGGTCTCTGTAAAAAAAGTTCTGTCTCTAACAAATACTCTTAAGTAACTTCTACTTAAAGTCCAAGGTCAGTATTCTGTACAAAAATATATAGTAGAGAGCCTGTCATTTAGAAGGATAACATAAAGTCTTCAAAAGATAACAAAATATTCTTTTAAAATGCTAAGAATTAATTGTTCTACTGTCATAGCTCACACACTGCTTTGAGTGGAAGACTGGGCCAGATGACATTCTGAGGTCCTTCTAACCTGACCTGTTCTTGGCTTCCCTGATAATTAGTTTGATCATTATTTCAGGTGTAAAGAATTTTACTGTAAACTGAGACCAGGACTGAGAATTAAAAAACAAAGGCTGATGCTAGTCAGTATTGCAAAAGCTATATCAGTCCTTGAATAGAGTAGTATCAATCATTCATCATAACCCTCATTCCTAAGCTTGCAACAGAGCATTATGTGCTGAAGGTAAGAATTTGATTCCAAACCATACTGGAAGTCAGGAGTGCCAACAGACTATAAGGGGAGCTGCCACTGCTCCAGTAACAGCCACTTCTTTCTCTTTTTGAAACAGAAGTTTTCTGCCCTCTTTTGCCTCCTCTTCAAAGCCTTCCTTGAACATACCCTTTATAAGAACTCTAACACACCAGCCTCCAATATTTCATTATGACTATTCAATAAAACAGTTCATTTACTATCAGCATCCAAGTAGTAATTGTATTGCCTTCTGCAGAGAGAATAAAGATTTTGACTAAGAAGTTTGGAAGCATATATTAATCTCCTTACTGAATTAATATGCTAAAAGAAAAATTATTATACTTGCATTCTAGCCTCAATAATAGAATTATTGCTCCCACTTAGTCAAACGGATACAGATATTTAATGCATAGACTCTTCTAAGTTGCATAATATAGCCCAACACTGTCCTTCCTAATGAAAAAAAGAACCCAAAACCACTCAGGTATGGCAGAGGCTCCCCTATCAGTTTGATGTGTTGGTGGCACGCTGACATTGTGAGGGAAGTAAGACTGTGACCATTGGAAGCAGCATCATCCTCCATTCTTACTCCTTCTCTTCCTGGTTAAAGACCAGTTTATTGCAAGTGCAACTAGAAGGCTCAGCTACTTCCTGAATTTATAAGCAGCCAAGCACATTACAGCTTTAGGTATCTGCCCTTAATTGACATTTAGCCAAGTCTTTTCCCTCATCCACCTTGCCATTTGAAGCTGCAGCAGAAGAGATCGTTGAATTGGTTTGCATACTGACTCAAAACCAGTTAATAAAACTATTTTTCTTTTTTCAGTAGGTCAGATTTAAAATGTATCACTAAGTAGCATTTTAAGACAAATACAAGTCATATGAAATAAAAACGATGTTAATAGTAAAATAGCAGTCCGTAGTTGCAGCCAGTGAAGGGCCATGTACATGGACAGTTATGGATAAATAAAATTCTGCATTCTAAATGATAAAGACTTATGTCATGTTATCTGCCATGAAATTAACACTAAAATCCGCCCTTACATCACAAAATATTGATGCATTTTTAACTACTATTTGCCTACAAAATGCTTCTCACTGCAGTAAACTTCAGCAATTACAGGTCCCAGTAGGTTGACTCACTGGGAGGTCCAGAATTGGCTTTAGTATAAGGTTTTTCTTTCTTATTTGATCTTTTCATGGTTATGAGTATACTAGCATGACAACAAGCCTTTTTCAATCACACAGCAATTCTCTTGGGAAGGTAAATTCTTTGTTCATCTCCGTCCCAAAGTGAAAGGCTCACGCTGCCAAGATATATTACTGATCGATCAAAAGTACCTAAAATAACACCTGGGCTTCTCTTCAATGTGATCCTGTTAGAAGCCTGCCATGTTTTCACCTTTGTACTTCCCTCCTGACTAGTCTCAATTCTCTCTCTTCTAGGCCACCATGAATAATTATAGTAGACTCTGCCTACTCCCTGAGCGTAACTGTCCCAATTGTCCAAAATATGTCTCAGAGATAAAGAACTTAAGACTGTGGCTGGCCACAACTGGACAGAAATGAAAGGAAAAATGAGAAAGATGGGAGAAAACAGACTTTCACATTTGTTTAATGTCACATTTCACAACATACACTGTGTATAACATTCTTCCCTGCAAGCAACAGAACAGTCTGTCACAAGCATTAAAAAATAAACATTCAGATAAAAATAATAGCCCTACCAAGCCAGACAGACAAGCAGTAGAAAAGGTTTCTTCCTGCCTCTAGTCTGAGGAACATGTCCTTAGCAAGCTCCTGAAGCCCTCTGAACAATTGGACTTTTTCAGAAATTCCAGGTGGCCACCACTGCTGCTCATGGCCTTCAGTTGCCAAACCCTACACATGTCATCCTAAATGATGACAATCACTGAAATTCCCATAATATCACCACCAAATGACTTCTTGAATTGTTGTCTCCAAGTGATTCCAACTAGGTCCAGGAACAACCCTTTGCAGCAATCTATTTACAGTACAACAGAAAACTGCATAAGAACCAAAATCCACATTAAAAAACAAGAGCTAGAAAGTCCTGGCCAGATGTGGATGACAAGAAGCTGACTGTCTGATTAATTGGAGCATGACTGATGGCAATGAAGGGGAAAGAATCCCTCATAAAAAGTCACAAACTTATATGATGGAAGATACAACCTAAAGGAGACAACATTGCTTTTACTACCAAGTTTTGATCTTTTGCCTAAATTGTCATCAACATGTCTACCTCACTGAGCTGAACTGTAGCCAGCTCACTTTCAATCCATAAATAAAACCACGCAGCCAGGTTGTGCCCCTGAACTTAACTACACATTGAAACACTGACCATGGTTGCAATACCTTTCTTAGTTTTACCAATACTAGAATTTCAAATATAAGTGATTCATTACATATTACAATTTTCTTCAGGAGAAGGGCTGCTGAGAACTACCTACCCCAAACACATTAATTGCGTGCTTAGTCCCAGCCAAAAGCCAGCAATAAGCAAAATATAAATAGCAAACATACATATTTATGAAATAATTACATTAAGTGTATCTCTTAACACACTGACTTGATACAGATTACATGGGAAATTCAGAAGGAAAAATACTAGCAAATCACTAAGCAAAGATTTGTGGAGTGTCCTGCCTCTTGCTGTGACAAAGACACCTGACAAAGTGAGCACAGAACCACCTATTTTAATTAAGAAAAATAGCCACGTGAACGGCTGCATAGGAGACAAGTCAAAGGAATTTGAGGAATGAAGTGTTAACCTTCCAGAATCCTCTGCAGAGGAGAGGCTGACAAATAAAAACTATAATCCTCCACTGAGAAAACGATCCGAATACACAGGGAGGAAGAACTGCCTGAGGCATTAAGGGTGCACAAGGACAAGAAACATTTCTGGAGAGAACAGCACAACAGCTGAATACACAAGAGAGACCTCCAAAGTACCCAAAGGGCCTCTGCAGCTAAGAGAAAGGATGTCCCATGTGAAGGCCACACATCACTGAAGCCAGGAGAAGCAGCAGGACTGACCTGCGAGGGTTGTTGGCTGCCAGGAAGGCTGTCTGGCAGACAGTGAAAGAGACACCAGGGTGTGAACTGAAACCCTCGTGGCCACAAGCACAACACACTGCAAATCCTTGGGCTACCAAGAGGAGAAACTCGAATGGCTCTCATACATAAAAAGTTTTGCCAACTCGTATAACATTATCAAGTCTGAGTAATTACAGGGCCAGCACTACAGCAGATTCTCGCAATTTAACCGATCTTGTTAGAGCCGCACAGCAATGAACACTACAGGGATGGATACAGTGGTCCCATGTGTGATTATGTTCAGATTTCTAGCTGTTGGATAGCTCTGCTGAACTGTTTCTCAGTAAGCTGTATTCTGGCACAACTGCACTTTTCTGAGTAAAAGTAAACATGAGGAACTATTTTGGTGTCTATTGAGCTACTGACACAATTGATGTTAGAGAGCCTTTATGAAAAGAGGGAATAACAAACAGCTGTAATCTGCATAATAAAATATCCAACTTTATCAAGTGATATGAGAGCTTTCAGCAGCACTCTGCCCTAAATGCTCATAAATATATAAAGAGAATTCTTTGAACAGAGAGAACAAAGGTACAAAACCTTATTCCAATCCTTTGCAAAATCTTGCTTAGAAACTAACTCTGTGTTACATCAGCTCAAATGGAGCTAAGAGATGAGGAACACCAACAATTATTCTAATTTAATTTTCACTGACTTCTTTAAAGTCATCAATCAATACAGACAATTCAGTGAAGAACATGCAGACAACTGCTTGCAGCTACAAGAAATGCTGATCAAGTTAGCAAACTCTGCCTGTTTTATATGGGCAGGGCATGCTTCCCCTGAGGTTTCTCTCTGTTTTCAAGTATCTACAACTTAGGTACTTTAAAAGCCAGCAATTATATTTTTGCATTTCATCACTGCAGCTGGATTTTCTTTGCAGGAGTTCGTACAACTGCTCTTGGAACCTCCACTTTGACAACCACAGCATCCAGTGACAATATAATTATCTATTGAAAGAAAAAGCACTACCTTTCATGTGTTCTAGAATAATTCACACTGTGCAAAGTAGGTGTGAGATGTCTTGCCAGGGGATGTTTGAATGCTAAAAGTTCACAAATACTTTAAATTAAATTGGACTAGTTCATCGATCAAAAAAGAATTCAAAACTTCTTAATAGAGAGATGGCAATTTTCTCAGGAAATTCTTGAATCACAGATTATTAGTGGCTAGGATGCTCTTCTAGGGAAGTAGGACTAGGATCTCACCCTTTCCCGCTGATCACCTGTTCCAAGACAATGCCAAGTACTTGCATGGAGTCTGGTCTGAACTGCGATAGCCATTCCTATGTTCTGCATTTGAAAAACAAAAGCAACCCGTTGCAGCAACTACACTAAACTTCTCTATCTTAAAATTGAAGCTAACTCATCCCAAACTGTGGGCTCTTCTGTGTGTGATTTCTCTGTCATTTAATTTTAACTACGAGCAATCATATTTGGCTTTGCTTTAGAAGGAGTGGAAACAGCAGAGGAAGACTTAATATAATCAGTGAAATATTTCCCAGTAAATTAACTCTCTCACCTTGACACCTCTTGACATACTTTGAGACTTTACCTAGCAACTTCTTTATCTGATTCTGCCTGCTGCACACGGAATAGCTCACAGAGGGCTACCACTAAGGTACTGGGGCTTGGCATCTCCTTTAGCAGCTTATATTGTGCCTTAGGCATCACCAGCCTCTTTAATCACTCGTCCCACAGAAAGGGGGACCACTCACTCCTCTGTCCCCTCATTTCCTAAGACTGTCTAAACACCTTGTGAAGGTTCAGCCTCTTGCTCAATGACATTTTCTTTTTACTCAGTTCACTGTTTGGAACTGAGTCCACCCAGCAAGATAAACAAAAATTTCCTGTCTCTCCTTATAAGAGTAGTATATTTACTTTTCCCAATAATACTCTTTTTTTTATTATATGACTTATATTTTCAGTCTGGTTACTATTTCTTAGAATATATAACATTTACACTGAATGATTCCAATTTAAGAACTCCAATATGAAATGGAATTGGAATGTAGCAAATAGATAAATCCTGTGTAATCAAAACTGACTCTATGTTTCCATCCTGCTTAAATATGCAGTAGTAGCAGAGATCAATTTGACTTCCTCTTTTCAGAGTAAACTTGCATTCAGCTTGAAAGGTGAAGTCTTTCCTCAAACAAAGGTCTAGCTTCTCCCTGATATGTAACTGTTACAGACACAGAAGTTCAGAAGATCATCAAGAAACATTTTGTGTATTTCTGATATGAAGATTACTCCCTTTAAATAATGCAACTATTGGGTGGCTGTGGCAAGGTTTTGGTAGCAGGGGAGTTGTAGGGGTGGCTTCTGTGAGTAGACACCAGGAGTTGCCCCACACTTGTCCCCAGAACTGACAGCCAGTTCTGACCAGTTCCAAAACATCCACCACTGCCCAAAGCTGAGCCCATCACCAGTGCTGATGAAACTCTGTGATAAAACATTTATAACAGGCAAAAAAACCCACTGAACAGCAGCTGTGAAAGAGGAAAAAGAAAGAAATGTGAGAGCAAGAGCCCTGCAGGCACTAAGGCCAGTGAAGAAGGAGGGGCAGGAGATGCTCCAGGTGCTGCAGCCTGTGGTGAGTCAGGCTGTCCCCCTGCAGCCCATGGAGCTCCATGATGAAGCAAGCTCCAATGAATCTTCTTTTTTTTTCTGGCTGTACTACTAATCACATGCAGGAGTTGTTCTAGGGCTACACGGTGATGGAATTCATAATTCAGGTAACACTGGCCAGGATGTCTGTAAGAAGCTGAGCAGGAATTCAAAACATTTATATCTCATTGTGAATTGCTAATGGAGACCTAACATTTGGGCCTTAGAGAGATCCTATTGTGCAACATGAGCAATTAGATCCCACAGCACAAGTTAGTGAGTTTGGTTGGATTGTTCTGCAGGTGGACCTGTCATCTTACCTGAATCAAACTGGCTGGTTCAAATATTCCTGGACCAGAGGGGATTTTATAGCATCCACACCATATTGGCTCGCCCAAACATACAGTCCATTTTATTTAACTCACTCACTTCTGCATCAACCCCATAAAGTATTTCACAAGATAGTTTTACAGATGTTTTCTAATTAGCAGCATTAATTGAAGTGGATGAATGTTCCCAAACACAATAGCATCTTGAATTTTTCCAGGTATGCTTAAAGCTGCATGTGGATGTTCACATTCACAGTTTTATGGCATACATTTATTAAACACAAAACTAAGTCTTGGCGCTGTATTGTTTTTTTCTGACATCCTGGTGCTCAAACACCTATCAGATACTTTTATACATTCAGTATTAACAGGAAAACCAATGCCTTGCTTACTTCTTGCTCCCAACATTTTCTGCTGCCATTATGTTTTATGGAAATAAGTGGAATTATGGAAATGCATAAAATTCCAAAGGAACAGTAAAATAATATATCCAAATATATTTAGAAAACAAATAATATATTCTGCTTTTGAGAATAAGCTGGCTTCGTTTTCTCCAGCTATTCTGATTTTTACCAAGAAGTTCAACATTACAGTGATATCTAACAAAACAAAAATTAATTGAATTATTCAATAATTGAGGAAAATATCTTCAGACATAATTTTTATCATAATACTCTTTAAAACACCCTTAGGAAATCAGTTGTGTTTTTGCATTTAAGTAACCTCAAAATTGTTAATTATTTCAGAACTTGAGCCCCAAGGCCATTATCACTTAAATTTCTTGTTGCAATCTACTATTTTGTTGTCTCACAGACATGCGCTGTAGTAGATTTACAAGGTATTTACCAGCTCAAGTACAAAATGGATAACTAAGGGAGACAATATTGGCAGATTCAACACAGAGCCACTAATGTCAATTCTTTAATTTTGTACTTGTCTCATTTTTTTTCTTCCCTTCATTATTACCATTTATTATGACACTACCATGAATAGCCTATGTTTTCATAGGCTATATTAGCCACATTCTGTTGAAATATTTCAGCTAGATTTCTTTTCATCACCTCCCCTGTGCTTTTTAGAATATTGGGAAGAACTCCGAAAAGTGAAAAGATGTGTCATTTAAATATGACATTTGATTTTCTCTTCCAGATCTAGAGAATGCAAAAGATACTACTTTTAACACTAACAATCAAAAATAATAAATCATAACTTAACCAGAAGTAATTCATACTATGTTTTGTAAAATAAATACTCTGAAACTGCCTTTAAAAAGTACAGTTTCACCAATTTTCTCCTTTCTTTATGTCTACTATTGACTATGTACTCAGTTTTAATAGTATTGGGGTTTCTCCCCCAGGTAATTTTGGGAATAGGAGAATCACCACTTGTAGGAAAGGGTACCCTCTCTGAACTCTTAGTGTCTCTTTTTAGTCTGAAAATTGTTACAAACCAAAACCATGTAACTCCTTTTAACAGCAGCAGTGGTCCTTGTAGTGAATAAAAGGAAGGACTGAAATAGGAGAATAAAAAAGGAGAAAAATCCAAATTTATAAATAACAATCAAGAAGTTCTTGTAGGTGGAAGAAAACAGAGGTGCACTAGAACAAAACATGTAAAGTACCAGTGATATACATGATAGAATGCCTGGCATCCCGCTCTGCAGTAATAAGCTGCAATGGAAACCAAGATAGGAGTGCATTATTATTCTGAAAAATCGCTTGACCCTCAGCAAGCAGCAAGAAGCAGTTGTAGGGGAAGCCAGCTATACGAATTCTTTCTTTCCCATGACCTACTCACTCATGAAAAAGGCTTTATTTTTATAAAAGGGGTAGGGGTGGGGGGAAAAAAAAAAAGAAATCTTTCTTGATACTTTTCTGACATGAAATTAAAATGTTATTCTGAGGGTGAAGAGATATGGAAAAAAAGCTTTTCAGCATCCTTCTGGTTAAGGGTCATGTTGAAATAAAGTCTCCCTTGTGTGCCTCTGTCATATGGCAACAGGGCCCATCTCTCAGTGCTCACAGCCACAGAAATCTCTAAATAAACATTCACTGGGGATGACAAGAGGCACAGATGACTCCGAGGCCCTTCAGAATTGTTCTTATAACTTCTGAAAGTCACTTACCTGGAAAATGTGAGACAATCTCTTAAGCTATCACAAGGATGTCTGTAGCATCCTTGACAATATATTTGAATTTTAATAAAAGGTCCAAAAGCACCTGGCATTTTTGGAAAATATGATGAAACTCTTTTACTTTAGAAGATGATATTCAACATCAAGAGTGCTTAGTGGTACATGTAGCTCCCAGCATGATTTTTTCTGAAGCAATATTGTTTAAAAGGGTTTGGGTTCTTTTTGTTTTGTTTTTTTTAAATTCCCCAACAAGAACTTCAGAAACACAGACAGAGATCAGAATTAAAATACAGCCGACAAAGTAAGAGGTTAGAAAGGGCATAATGAATTAAGAACACCAAAAAATATTTTTTTTTACTCAAAGGTCAAGAAAATCTGGTGTAATAGCCTTTATCACAAGTCCATGATTTTTAATTAAAATCCTTCTGTGATGCAAAGCAGTTGAACTTTGTCTACAGCGAATAAAACTCTGCTAAGCTAATTTATCTAACGAGGAATAATGTGTGATCCCTTGGATAAGCTACCATTAAGTAAGCCCATAAAAGCCAAATTAAATCCATCGTATGCTTTAATTTGGCTTAAATTAACATAGCACGAGACTACAATAATTCACCATTTTATAGAAGTCTTAGGCTGGAAATGGATAGAGTGCATATCAGCACAGGTAAGATTTCTTATATCCCCTTAATACCTGGCAAAAGAGACAATAGGCAAAGAATAAAGTTTTATCTGAACAACTACTCAGAAGGGATGGCATTCCATGATGTGAGCAGCCACAGTGACTCACAGTCTGAAAAACCCCCAAATCCCAGTATCAGTTAAGAACCTTGCTAACAACAACCTGAGGTATCACAGACTTATCTGCAATGGGCAGTTGACTCGAAGTTGAGCCTGAGAGGCAAAGGAAAGAAAAGGATCAGTCCTGGAAGTATGGAGAGATACTGGAATGGAAACATGTTCAAAAAGGTTTCCAATTTCATGAGGTCTGTAGGCAAGGTTGTCACAGGTATTTGCTCAAGCCCAACTTAGTTTGGCTTTTCCCCATTTAAAGACTCACTGTGATCTAGTTGAGTTTCATATTCCAGAAAAATAATTGGTAGAGATGAGGAACCACTTCAAAAATATGAAACAGTGGATCTGTCTGACATGTGGTCCTGTCACATTCATGCATGGATACTAAATCTCAGTGGCTTTAAAGCTATAAAAGCAAGATACTTCCACCATGCTGCAAATTGCAACATGATTAACAAACAGCTTTTCCTTTTCAGGATCAAGAAAGGGTAGCAGACTGACAAATCCTAACCACTCACATTCAGCAGCATAGATTTCTGCAAGCAGAATGACCAGTGTTCTTTCTTTTTCTTGCAGCCCTTACAGAAAATCTTAATTAAGCTTGCCAAGAGCAGGATATTACTCACCTTGAAGTGTTGACCCTTGGGGGTTCTCTACTTATACTCTCAAAAAAAAGCCATGTGGCCCAAAAGAGATAGAGCTGAGCTGAGTGCAGGTGAAATGCCCACAGAGAGCGCAGCTCACATCTGCAGCTGGCCCTGGACCAACCATCCAGATGTTTAAAAGCAAATACACTCCATGCAAGTCTGGAAACTGCAAACAGGATTCATACTGCAGGCTGAGGCCTGCTAGCCTGCCCATCTCAGCCCAATTAGGTCACCCTAATTCTCTTCCTTTAGTTTCTGAAATGTGTTACACACTTGTGACACAATCAACCTCATTTGCTCCTCATCTCCTTGCCACCCAAGATGAATGCAGGAGCCAAAGGAGATCCTGTTTTGTCTCTGGGCACACTCTCCTCCTTCATAACAATTCCCAACACCAACTCCCTCACACACGTCTCACTGAACTAGTAATTCCTGCTGCCTGTTAACCAAGCTCTACAGAAATCTCACTGACACACCATGAAGAAGGTCCAAACTACCAAATCCTCTGTCCTTTGCCCAGCTGCCTTCACACTGTGGTTATGTTTGAAACCTCCCTGGCTGCTGCTATTGCTTTGGCATGCAATGCTCTGCTAGGCACTGCTACCCCACAAGCAGAGCTCATATGCACGAATAGAATTCATGTCTGTGTAAATTGACTTTTTCAACTGGCCTAAACTCCGCTAAAAATGGCTTGACTAAACTCTAGTAAACTGTAAATGACCAAACTCCCTGAATCATCATAGTAGATAATTCACATACTAGTTCAGTAACTGGATAGAGATGTAGGTTTTTCCATCTGTCTACAAAGGTAACCCTGACTTAAAATCTCCATGATTTTGTCAGACTCATTCAGTCCTAAGCTGCCCAGAGATAAAAAAATAAATTAAAAAATCATGTAAATATCAAGTTCCTTAAGACAGACTGCTTCCTCTTCCATGTACTCCAATAGAGCTAAATTGCTTTAAGCTTGCACAGGGAACAGTGCAGATTCTTGACATTCTTTTGCCAAACATGTACTGACTGTCACCCAGAATCTTAACAGGCTGAAATGGTATAAAATGTTAATAGAATGATTCTAATCATTCTGTCAAGCATGGCTGACACTACACTGTCAAGTGAAAAAAAAAGAAAAAGTACTTTGTACAGCTCTGGATCAATTTTATTTTTTATTACAGCATCATATAGGTAAAGGAAGTGGTGTGAATGAGTTAAAATTTTCTTACAATTTTTTGCAGACAAACGAAAGGAAAATGTGCAAGTCCTGACCAGGTGAAATATTAAATTGACAATGACCTTGTCCAAGGAAACCATTCTCAAAATGAACCAGTGCTATGAATACCTCATGAGGTTTTGAATTTCTTACTTGATATGACACTCAGAGTGTCTCAGGGGAAGAAAAGAGGTTTCTGTCATTAAGTCTGCCAGTACAAAGTAGTGGTGCAGTAAAGGAGATCTAAATAGGTTTTCTGTTGGTTGCTGGAAACTGCATAAAAATTGGCAGCTGTGGAAAGCGTTGGTGCAGGAGGGAGGCAGAACATCTAATTTAAAACCAGTAGTGGGAAGGTATACTAGCAAGTCTAGGATTTCAAAGCTTTGATGAAATACAAGCAGAAGCACTCCAGTGCCATAGACCAGACGGCACAGTAGAGCGAAGGAAAGCATTTTCTACTTAGTTTGTGGTCAGAAACATATCACCTGGCTGCTACCTTTCCACAGCCCAATTAGAAGAGTTTATGCAAGTGGTTCCCACTTCAGGTAAAGCGAGTTGACAAATTACAACTGATATTTACAGTTGTTTGAATATGTCTGCTGACCTCACATTGAAATGGATGAGTTCTCACCATCTTTACAACAGATTACTGGTTGCCACAGCTCTTCTTGCAGCTCTGATTTGACTGGTATGCTTTGAGGGTGAAGGACATCACAGAAGTTAAAAGGAGATGCACTTTTCAAACACCCCATATCTTGGCTTCAAGAATATGACAGCTTGCCAGCAGAGTTCCACGAACTAATCTTAAAAGAAGAAATCAACAAGCAAACAAACAACAACCAAAAAAACCCTCACCCCAAACTAACAAACAAAACCAAAACAAATCCACTCCAGCAAATGGAGCTGGAAGCACAGGTCAACTTGCTGAGCTAAGAAGCATGTGGTGACAAAATAACATCTCAGGTGTCAGTTCTTGGGAACATGGAATAGCCCCTTCCTTCCTCAGGTGCAGTGGAGCCTGTATTCCCTAGCAACAGTAAAACCAATGTAAAAAAGAGGGATAATTTCTTCCACTGCCTCCTACTTACACTGCTATATGCAAACTGATGGGAGACTGTGTGAGTACCCTCTTCCAGTGTGTTCAAAATGTAGTTTAAGCTACTGTAGGAGTTGGAAGATAGGAGACTCACACCCACAGCAAAGAAGAGGAGAGAGAGGCAGGGATATGTATGAATCACAAATATTAACATGAATTTGGGTGGCATGCGGTGTGTTAGCATGCAAACATGCCAAAGTTGGAAGTGGGGGGAAAAGTGTCATTTGTCTGCCCTAACCACAAAAGCTTATTGACTTCTTTAAGCTCAGAATATTTCCACAGATATGCAGATATAACAAAACAAGTTCACCTCCAGATTTCAGAACTCCTCATGCTTTAAATTCATTATGATAACATTATGGAAAGGAAAACAGAAAATTTGTTCACTACTGTCTCCATTGTGTTGCAACCATTTCTGAGAATTTCCTTTATTGACAAACTATGAACAGTGTGTGATCAACCATAAACATTAGAAACAAATATGAACATTATTAATTAATTGCGATCACAATCGAGAAGAAATTTAGGAAAATTAGACTACAAGAGTTATTTGCAGTGTTACTCAGAGAAATTATTTCCCAAGTTCGCATTTTAACATTCAAATCAACAAACAAAAGGCTTTTCAGCACTTAATATTGGGTACACAGCCTACTGATATTCAACTTCTGAGTGCTGCATACTTCTGCTCCATGCCACAACACAGAGAAAACAGATTAGCTCACAACAAAGCACTAGCTCTTCCTTTGACTAGCTCCTGACAGTTGAAGAGACTTTCTATAGTCTTGTTTCAATGGGTTTTCAATTTGTTTGTGCATTAACTCCACCAGGTGTATTAGGAGCAACTTACACTGGTCAGCCCTGAATTCCTCACTGAGTAGAAAGAATTTACCTTCTAATGCACGATTTACCATTGCCAATAAATTTGTACACGCACCTTGAAATGTCATTTGACAGTCAGCTTGGCCTTTTCAAAAACATTTAGCAGTGATAGTTCCTGTACCTTCTCATGGTCAGCAAATATTGGATAAGTTCTTAATTACAATTCTTAGTGTCCAGCAAATAGGGTGCTACAATTCTAAATGCCACTTAATCAAAAATATATAAAACCATATGACAAAGTTTTGTAAGACCTATATAAATTAAGCTGATATGAAGTTTTAATGCAGCACTAAGGCAATCTTTCTTTTTTAAAGAAAGTAATGTTTTTATGAGGTATCTGAGTTAAAAGTGACACACATTGTGCAAAGCAACACAAATAGCACTGCTTTCTATTTAGAAATAATAAATCACAAGTGATTTTGGCACAGCTTTAATCTGTTATAAATAATTTAATTGCCTTCCATTTGGAAATAAGCCCCATTTAAAACCTCACGGAGTTTCTGTAAGCATTCCTATTAACATTACTCACTCTGTGACTTCAAACTTTAAGAAAATACTTATAGTTCAGTCTTCAAAAAGGTATTTCTTCTGTTTAAAGAAAAATATTTATTTTTCATGGGATGATTTTTTTTCTTTTTAATAAAATCCACAAAAACCTCAAGGCATCAAGGACCTGAGAAACATACACTGTTTTTTTTCCACTTGAAGATCTAGATAGAGGAATGCTTCTAATTTAACTCAAATAGTTTCAGGACACCTTTAGCAAGAAAACAGAAGTGTACTTTGTGCACTTTTTGGGCCTGGCTGTTTAAAAAGAAAGAACAACCTCTTCTGAGTGGCAACGCTGGACTATGTCAAGCTGAGAAGAGACACAAACATGAGGCTCTAAATATCAGCTAATGCTGTAAACACAAAGGTCAAAGTCAGCTAACCCTCTTGTTATGCTGAGTCTGACTCCTGCCAGCGAGTGCTTGTCAGACCTACCTTCCTTTTTAGACTTGAATCTAAAGGCACTTAACTCCTTGATGCCACCGATCTCTGAACAAAGAGTTTGGTGATGTACAAACATAAACCCCTCCTTTGAAGTCATTGATGAACTCTATAAGAAGCCAGCAAAATGGGTAATATGAGCTTGGAAAACCACAATTGGTTACATTAATGACTCAGGAACTTCTCACAAAGTACAAAAATGCAAAAGCTGAATGAGCTAAAGGGAACATCATGGCAACCCCACAAACTGTGAGGCCAAGTGGAACAGGACAGAGGCCAAGACTTCCCTTTTCCGGATCCCCAAAGGACACAGCTTTCTCCTTCAGGGAAGCCGCTGGAACAGCAAACTGAAGTCCTTTGCTCATGACTCATTTACCTGAGCTCAGCCCAGTCCAATTCTTGTGTTTGTACCCAGCAGGGCTGTGCTGCCCTTCACTGGGACCTTGACAAGCCAAAGGTGTGTGTTCACAGCACCCTCACGAGTTTCATCACGGCAAATCCAAAGGCTCACGTGCAGGAGCAAAGAGCTCCATGCAGCAGTTCTGGGGACTGAGAGGCCAAGCAGCGCCCTGAGAGGGGAAAGGGAAAATGGTGAACGAGAAGTTGAATGTGTGTCAGCAGTGGGGCTTGGCAGTAGTGAGAGTAAGTGCAGAATGCTCTGTAGTAGCAAAAGCATATCCAGTGTTTTCATGGGGTGGAATATTCCCTTTTAGCCATCATTGCCAAAGCTGCATTTCAAAGCTGCCTGCTCTTTTTGAGCCTTTGGATACAGAGAAAATACTGATAAACAGCAGATAAACCAAGGAGAGACCTCCAATGGGTGATGGAGCACATGGTGCATGAGGAGCAGCTGGAGAAGCCGAGCTCCTTCAGCCTCAGGAAAGGAAGGCTACTGGGGCAGCCTCCCAGTCCCTGAAAGGAGGGAATGCCGATGGAGGCAGACTCTCCTCACAGACAGACAGTGAAAGAACAAGAGCTCACAGGCCCAAGCTGCAGCAAGACCAATTCTGATTAAAGAGGTAGAAGGACAAGCTGAGTGATCAAGGACTGGAATGGGTTAACTAGAGAGCTCAGGAAAACCTCCATCCTTAGAAATGTTCAACACCTGACAGCTCAATGCCCTGAGCAACCTGAGAGAGCTACAAGATGAGCCACTTTGAGCAGGATGTTGGACCTGATGATCCCCAGAGGTCCTTTTCAAGCAAAATTAATTGTGATATTTCAATAATAAGTTGCCACAAGAGCTGAAGCAAAGCAAGAACGGCAAAATCAGCCTCACAACACCACCTCTATTCACAGCAGTCTCTGATGCAGCACTAGTTCTATCCAACCCCACAGCAATTCCAGCATTGATTTAACAAGGTATTTATTTCAAGAAGCACCCATGAGCACTCAAAAAATAGGGCCTTCACCCCGTTTGTGGAATGAAGCTGTGCAGATAAAGGCTCTGAGCATAAGGTTTCTATCACATCTTTCCATCACCAATAAGGACCACTTTGCAATGGGAAAGCAGAAAATTATTTTGGCTAGCATTTACTTAAGGCAGCAGCAAGAATATATATAAAATGTTTGAGAAAGAATGGCATCATTAATTTTCACATAACAACAGTGTGCTCTCTGGCTCACATGTAAGACTTCATTTGAAACCTTGGATTTTGTTTTGCTTTTTTTAATTACATTTCCATCATGGTTTATTCTCAGCCACCATGAAGAGTATTACTTACAAATTGCTATGGATAGTTAGAAAACTGTTTTCCTTGTACTAATATCACCCTGTTTTGCCACAATTTTTCTAACCAGATGAATTTCAACTTGTCTAAAAACTTTTTTTTAAACCTCACTTAGTCAAGCAAGTGATGCCATCTTTCATTTTTACATAGTAATGTTCGCCCAGCAACTTCTAATGGGTGAGGAAAAATACTGTGACAATATTTATTAACCACAAACACAGGATGTATCACCTTTTGCCAAGGTCCCAGAATAATTCCTGGCAAGTCAGTTTATGGAAGCTCAGTGAAAGGTGTGATAAAATAATATTCCTAGCAATAATGTAAATTAAATATTGAAATAGCATAATAATGTAAGGTATTTATAACTTACTGTAATTACAACTTCTCCTAGAAAACACCACATTGTCTAGGCTATATTCCTGGAAAGAAGGCATCTGCTAATCTTAGTAAACAGAGCAGAGAAGTGGGATCTGAGTTAGAAAAAACATTCCTAATATCCATTCATTGCCTTTCTTAGGACTGTTCCCTGAACTGAGACCAGCCCCAGAAGTTGTCAGCATATGCTGCCTCCTGTGGAAGCAAACCCTTGATCCCCATCACCTCACTGTCCAGCTGCAGGGTGCACAACGTTTCACACTGGAGTTACTGCGAGTCAGGAGACAAGAGAAGAACACTTAAAGGCAACTCCTGTTTCAGTCTCAGGATCTTGTCTTTTAGATGAGTACTCTATAGATCTGTGAAAGTAGGGCTGGGAAGACTTAGGTTGGAAGTAGCAAAATGATTAGGAACAGAGAGATGGTAAAATTAGATCAAGGTAAGGTAACCTGAACCAATCCTGGCAGACAAAAATGTCACTGAGTGAATCTGTGCTAAAATACTCTTCATCTAAATTGTGATTGTGAGCCCTTTAAGGACAGATCTCATTTGAATTACTCCCTTTAGGTAATCACTAAAAAAACCTTTTGATTTCCTACCATCTGCTTAAAATAGGAAGGGAAATAGCAGATGTCAGTTGTGTGTGCAAGAATGTAGAACTCATGTAGAGTTCCCATCTCTTCGCCGTGTACTCCTTAACCCTAGCACCACTTCTGCCCTGAGACATCCCAATTACTTTCACTCCAATCCTTCTCCTTCACACTCTGTTGAAAATCTTTCCCCATTCCTGCCTTCTGCATACTCTTTCCCCAGGGCTAGGCTTACAGAGCCCAGCTGAAAAAAAGCATAATCATAATCTCTTCTGATAAAGAGCGACAGAGGAACACAAGTCTCTGCCCACACAGCTCCTCTATGCTTTCCTGTGCATCCTACAGTCTCCTGTGTATCCCAGCTCCCTGAATACTTGATCCTGAGCTCCGACCTGTGTCTAACCCAACACTCTTGGCACCTTATCAATACTTCTGTCTTGCTTTCCCAGTGACTACTGGCATCTCTCTTCACAGGGTATAACCTGAGATGTAAATCGGAAGGAGCTACTGCAGCAGATGCTCATGCAGGAAGTATCCTCTGAGAAACCACATCTGTGAAGGAATTTTGAGAACTTGTGAATTATTTTTATAAGACAGCCTTGTCACACTGCTAATTTAGATTTCTAACAGACATCCAAATTTTTTTTACAGAGTGTTCTGTATCATTTTCACTTGGGAGAACATCATGTATGTTGCCTCATTACCGTATGCTCTGTTATTCAGTGCAGTTTACACAAGGCTTTTTCAGATCTAGCATTCTCAAATGTTGGCATTCAAACAGAAAGGAAGTGGTCCAACACGTTGCAGTATCTGTATGAAAAAATGTATTTTTAAAGATATTTGAATTTAAAATTTTTAGTATAAAGAGATGAAACACAGGACAGGCTACCTCTATTCTTTATATAGTGCTATCAGTATGATCTTTTCCCCTTTCTTGTCTTCCACTAAACATTGTTGGTCCCAAACATTCAAGACATTGACATACTCTTCAGTGTTACACACCTGTATAGATTTGGCTGTTAAATTAGCAATACAAGGAAGGACCTTTAGGATTGTCACCAGACAAATATTTTGATAGAGAACAGCAGCATGCAGCAGCTGTACGAGCTTCAGAATCAGTGACAAGCACTTTCTTGTATGTCAGGAATAACCAGCTTCCTACCACTCACCTAGTGCAGGTAATAAAAGGTAAAAATGTAGTCATTCTTTAATTAAAATTTTTAAAAATCTTAAGGAGCATGGCCAGTCAGCAGATGTGCAGCTGAAGAGTGTGGTAAGACCAGCATTGAAACACAGACTGCTAAACTTCAGTGTATTGCATTCGTTTGCCTGAATTATTTTCTGCAAGAGACAAGGGGATATTGTTGCATTCCTGACCCTCATACTGACCTGTAGTTTGGCATAAGGCCATTCATTTTATTTCTATAGAGGCTCTGAATTGGTAAAATCCAGTCCTTGTTTGTGAGGTGGATGTGATGGATTCAGGGTCCACAAAGTTACATATAAGACCCTAATTCATTGCTAGACTCAACACTGTGATCAGCAAACTCCAGAAAAAACATTTTCCTGGAACCAGAGTAGAAGATAAGTTCCTACAATTCCCAACATTTTTAGTTAATTGTAGTGATTAATCACTGTCAAAGTTAAATTCTGTTCACACACACAAGAAAACAGTTTACTTCTCTACCAGTTACTCTTAGTCCAGGTGGTAATGATTTATACAGAGCATTTAAAGCCTCTCCTTTCTAAACATGATGTTGTCTTGTCAGGACTTTGCACTCTGAATTGTTCAAGGTAGCAAAAAAAAAAGAAAATCTATTTCAACTTATTGCATAACATAATTTATGAACAGTCAACAAACATTTGAAGGATTAGGTGCATCCAGACCAATAAATCTACAGATACTATTCAAAGCCTATGCTAAAATCTCTTCTGGTAAAACAAAAGAGTGAATGCAAGGGGAAATTACACAATTACTGATGCCTGACATCTAAGTGATGAGCAGACAATGGGAAGGGTGAACTACTGCCGCTCACTGCTCCATTTAGATGTCTTTAAGAAGGATGCTGTGAGGACACACTGAGCATCCAAAGGAACAGAAGAGATTCAGAAGACCAAATCTCACTGAGCTACCACTCTGCCACCTCTGTCCACACTGGACTTGCACAAGGAGTCAGCTGGGGCTGGGACAGCCTGACCAGGCTGGGGATGAACCAGACAGCACTACCACAGGAAACAGAAGATGCTGATCCCTTTTCTGCCTTTCCTTAAAGCATGAACACATTCCTGCTCTCCCAGGTCTGATAACTTCTGCTACTTGAGTGTCTTGTGTCCAGCAATGCTCCCTGGGCTGAAAGCCAACAGTGTGCTCTTCACAGATCAGAGGATCAAACACATCCGTTGGTTCCCCAAAACGAGTGTGGCCAGAGGTCACCCTCTACTCTCCTCTTTTAATACCCTACCTAGTCCTCCTCACAGACACCTCTCCTGTGAGGACAAGTTGAGAGGGTTGGGGTTGCTCAGCCTGGAGAAGAGAAGGCGCCAGGGAGACCTCTGGCAATCTTCCAGTACTTTAAAGGGGGCTTATAAGAAAGAGGGAGAGAGACTTTTACACAGCAGGTAGTGATAGAAAAAGGTCCTCCTGGTTTTAAACTGAAAGAGGAGAGATTTAGATTAAATGTTAAGGAAGAAATTCTTTACTCAGAGAGTGCTGAGGCACTAAACAGGATGCCCCAGAAGCTGTGGCTGACCCGTCCCTTCCAGTGTCCAAGGCCAGGCTGATCTTTAAGGTCCACACCAACCCAAACCATTCTATGATTCTCCTCACAAGCACAAAACCTTCAATAAAACCACCATGAGCCTCTGCTCAAGGGGGCAAACTACATGCAGTTTTTCATGCAACCAGTATCACCCCTGAGGACAGTCTAAATGCCCATACTGTTCAGGGTGAAAGTTACCATATACATAGGCAGAGACTTAGATGTTTTATTGAGTCTTTCTTTCAAGTCTTGGCACTTACCAAAAAATATAAAGGTAGAGCAAGCAGAAAAGGCCTAAAACTGAGTTGCTACAACAATCCACATGCATTCTCTCCACCCACACAACTGAGGTGCATGGCTTATCACCATGGCTGAAGCTGAACTAGCACCATCGCTGATTAGAGCGAGAGGCGCTGACCTTCTGCTCCTGCCACCCTCTCACTAAGGCTGGTTTTGACAGTCATTTGATCCCACGGTGAGCAGACTGAAACAATAAAAGAGCAGAAAAGTACTCAGGTAATTTCTTCCCCCCTGATTAGCAAGTTAAATCTGAAATCAGGGGCAAGCAGGCAGGGTAGGGGGTGCCTGCTTACCCCTGATTTCAGGGAAGGCACAGAAATCTCCTTCTGTAGCAGCAGGGCCCTGGGCTGGCTGCGCCAAGAGCTCACTCTTGATCATAGCTGCAGAGCTGCCTCCCCAGGGGGTTTGATAACAAAGGGCACATCTTTGCATCTTCTGAGGCCTTACTCACACCTCTTCTCTTCCTCAGTTGCTGATTTTCCATTCTTCCTGTCCTAGTTTTTGGTTTGTGTGCTCACGCACATGCGCGACCTACAGCTTAAATTTGTAATAAAATAATAATCATCATCATCATCTGGTTTTCTTAGGAAACCATGTATCTTCCTACTTGGTCTAGGTATCACTGTGAAGGAGGACATTGAATTCCACTTACATTTAGCTTGACTAAAAGATGATTTAGTCCCTAGCTTTAACCAGATCCATGACTGCGCACACATCAAACGTGCAGCGGGTGGTAGCCATTAACACTACCAACAGTAACAGGGATTTCTTTCTCTGCCAGCATTTCCGAAAGTCTCATCTGGTGGCTTAGTTTGTAAGTGAGATTTTTGAATAGTTCATTGTGAAAGCAGTTTCATGAAGAATTCTTTTAATGTTACATATACATGCCAGAGCCTCATCTTCCTTACAGCGGTTATTTGCTACAGTTACTTCATTATCTTCAGAAGACTTGGTTCTAACTATATTAATTTAAGTGAGTTCAAAAGTAGGCCATGCAAACAAAATGAAATATGGGCAAATTGCAAAAACTCTTTAATAGTCTCATTTAATTTGACGTATAAAATAAATATGGATTTTATTCAGAGGTATATTGTCATTTTTAAAAGACTGCTAATCCTAGAAGTCATTTTACTGAGTCTTTGGTTGGTGATTTTTAAGCAATAATTTATTTCAATTAAATGACAGCATCTTTTAATCACAAGAAGTGTCTTGGCAGACAAGCAATTCTGTCTTTGGAGCTTTCATACATTAATTCATCTGCCTAAATATCCTAACACTTTGGAGTTCAGTTGAAGTTTCATCCTGAATTAATGAATTGGGGAAAGAAATCTGTTTCCTTACAACACATAAGAAATGAAACAAGGTGAATGTTAGGGGGAGAATGGTATCATGATAACTCCAAGCCTGAAAAAAAGCAGATGCAAACCGTCTGTAATCAGTGGCCATCCACCTCCATGTGCCAGAGTTAAAATTAGCCCACAATAGCTATGATTTTTATTTCAGTGAAACCACAGCTTTCCCTGAAAATTATACAGATGTCACACAAAGCTGTTAGAGTCTTTCAAGCAAGCAAAGGTGTTAAACTCTGCTGATGCAGTTCAGAAGTATCTCTGTGCCTGGGACATAATGTTTAATGTCACTTAGTCGTCAAATCAGGCAAAATAATTAAACCCATACCTTGGCACCCACAGTGATCTGACCATTGCTAACAGGGCTGGAGAAGAGGCAAAGCTCTGCTCACAGACACCAGGCTGCTGCGAACGGCTGTGCCCCGCCCTGATACTCCATTTTTGGAATCACTTTGCCCACATATCGTTGGGAAAACAACAACAATGCCTGAAGCTTTCTGATAATACATTTTTCCCCACCATATTTTTCAATTTGGAAAGAGCCCTAATAGCTCCACTTTCTATAAATGGATGTTTTCATTTGGCAGAAGAGCAGCCCTTAGACACCGGGGCACACTTTTTCTTTTTGTTCTGATGGAAATTGTTCTGCTGGAGTGCATTGGAAACCATTGAAATCTCCTTGCAGAGTTTATCACATTTGCTTTCTTCAGCCAGGAATGAAAAGAAGTTGTAAGTAAAAAAACTATGCCAGTCATTTAATAAGAAGTTTTATATTATTAGACCACATTACTGTAATTATAAAAATTCCACACAAAACCCCAGTTCCTGGCCTTTAAAAATATTGTTTTCATATACCATACCTACAAATTACTGATCCAAACTAAGTAGTTGCTGTGTTATCTCACCCTCTCCTCAGAACATGGTTAGGAAATACAAATAAAAGGATTTCAAAGCACATAAAAAATCCATGAAATTGTAAGTGCATCATAGGAGAAAAGCATTTAACAAGGCTCTCTGACCACATCGCTTGCATTCAATCCACAAAGACACCTCCTACTACTTAGCCTAACAGTCCAGTTTCTATTCTGATCCACACATCTGTCACAAAAAAAGGAATTAAGCCAATCTACCATGAATTTGTCTCCTCCCTGAATCTAGGATTTAACTCCAAGGTATGTGCAAAGCTGACCACTGTACAACACTGAAATCCTGAAATGTGTCAGGTTCATTACATATAAAATTAGAGGAGCAAGAAATAGGTGCTTAAATTGCTTGACACCTTGATGCCATGGTAAGCTATTTTAATCATGGAAAGAAACTGGTACCATATCAGCTGGAACCTTTGCTACACCTAAATGAGCAGTGGGAAATGATCTTAGGGGGAAAACTGTATTTTTAAACTCAGTGTTCAGCTGGTAGATAGTCCAATAAAATTTTACTTTAGAAAATATGTCACATATGACACAAAGGGGGGGGGGGAACCCAAGCAAATAAAAAAGAACAAAAAACAGTCACCACCTTGAGAAACTGTTACAGAGTCTGAAACTTAGACAGATTTCTAGTTTTTTGCTACCATTGACAAGCTGTAATAAAGAGATAAAATATCAGACCAGCAATTGGTAGTCTCACTTTGGTACACTTACATCAGGCTGAATTAGAAACTACAGTGCTGAATAATTCACCCAGAGGGTGGCTGGGCACTGGAACAGCTTCCCAGGGAAGTGGTCACAGCACCAGCCTGACAGAGTTCAGAAGCTGTTTGGACAATGCTCTCAGGCACATGGTGTGATCTTGGGGTGTCCTGTGCAGGGCTGGGAGTTGGGACTCGATGATCCTGATGGGTACCTTCAAACTCAGCTTATTCTGTGATTTTGTGACTAACAGTCTTAATGAAATAACTGTGCTTATTGAGTGTGTTTGTAAAACCCAAGAGCTTTAATTTCTCCAGGTTCAGCTCATAGCACAGGAGAGAAATTTAATGCTTTGGAACCCTAAATACAATCCTGATTCTCTGATGCTCACATCCCTTAGCTACACTGGCAGCTGGAGTATGTGGAAAACATACACACTCAGTAAGGAATAGGAACATTTAAAAGATGTTTTTATGAACATTGCCTTCTGAATGGCACTGGAATAAATAAGGCCAAAGCTAAAAATTATTTTTTCAGCAGACTCTGAGATACACTTTACATTACCCACAGTTCGGTTATATTTTAAAGGTTAACTTATTTGAAAGAGAGAAAAGCCAACAGCTGATGGAGGCTGTGTTCATACTTTTTGCCCTTACTATGCGTTTCTATTTCCCATACACATACTTTTTTGGGGGGAAACACCTCTAAATGCTACATTACAACATTTATAATGGAATTTATATAGTATTGCATGCATTTGATCTACACCATTCTGTGTAGTCCAGCATTGTTTCTTGAAAATATTAATATTTGGTAATAGGCAGATCTCTTCCTCTTTACAGTGTAAAACTGGCAATGTTTTAAGTTGTTTGTTTTCCTAACAGTTACATAATTTGAATGGCGATCTTATACAATATTTTCTGAATATACAAATACACATAAATAACTGCAAACTGTACAAACTATGAGGTTACATTTACTCATGTATCTTGACATTTAGAAATTCTTATGCATTCTAATTACTTTTTGCTCTGTACAACATTTAAAACATCACCAGAGATTTCACTATGATTATTTCCTTGCATATCAGGTCACATTTAAAAAAACTCATTAACACGAAAAAGACCCAACAAGCAAACAAGCAACAACAGAAACCCCACAAAACATAAAAAACCCACCACAATCTCTGAGTAGACTAAAATACACAATTCCAAACTTGCTTAAACTGCAGCAAAAGCACATCTCCCAATTCTTTCACAACAACAAATTACATTTGTTTTTACACTGCTTTAGCCAAATACTAAATATGGATGACATCTTAACGAATAATTCCTTCAAGAGCACTCCATCTCTCACTTCTGTCACTATGGAAGTTGGTCTTAGTCCCATAGAGAATCAGGCAATCACTTGGTTCCTCATCTGCTACTGCACAGTACCCATGGGGCAATCATGAAAAAGGCTTATTTGTACATTAGGGGAAGATTAGATTATTTCATCTGTGCTTTGAGCAGGCATTTCAATTGGGGTGTTCTCTTCGTTTTTCTTACATCCTTCCTTGCTCCTTAGTTTCCTGCAGAGAGAAAAAACCTACAAACCAACACCACAGAATTGTTTCATACAAAACCCACAAGTGGCATATGTTCCAAAACACAGGTACTGCTGCAAAGTGAATAACCAAAGCATCGGTACAGAAGGAACTCTCTGGAATTGGGCCTGTAGGGACTGATCTTCAATCACTGTCAATGCTTTTCTATCCCAGTGAAGTAAACTCACACTAATAGTTTGGTCTACCCTTTAGCCATCCTAAACACCTTTAATTATGCCGTGAAAGGTCATAGCATGGTAACTGGCACTGATACTTCACTATCTTCCTTGAAGTCAATAATTCTCAGCCTATTTTGCAGATAAATGACAGCTCCTTATTAAGTAAAAAAAAAAGCTCAGAATCACTTACTTCTCTTGATCTCATTAGAAAAATTTCTATTTCTTTAGTACTTCAGGCAATAACTTTTTTGTTATTGATTTCTTGATCATTAACTTATCTTTAAAATTTAAACTTTATACATCCCCCAATTACATTTATAACATATTAGAATAATGAGAGCATGAAATATTTTTACATTAAAACTGCAGAATGCACAGGATAGAGTGGTACCCATTAAAAAGTGTTTAAGATGGTATGTTTCAAAGATGCAACAGACTGCTTCCATGGCAGTGTTGGGCGCACCTTGCTACTATTGGTCTCCAGAAGGCAAGGGAATTGTGCCTCGGTAGTCACATCACTGCTCCATGGCACAGGAATGCATACCACACTGGCTAATAAAACAAGGTACATCCTTCCAAAACCCTCCACAATAAATCCACATCTTTTTAGCCTTATTTGTGTGGAAAGTTTTCACAAGCATTGGTCTACCATTGTATTGGCTCTTTGCACTTCACCCAACCCATTCAGGAAATTTCTCCAAAATTTATTTGCTCCTTTACTACCATCAAAACAAACCTACCTAGAAAAAAAACAAAAACAAACAAACAAAAAACAAACAAACAAAAAAACAAAAACAAAAACCACAAACCAACTCCACACCATTTGTCATTTAATCATACAAGTGTGACACATTTAGCAAGTTACCTTATGATAGATGCTGTGCAAAACAAGGATGCAGTACTACAACATGCTGAAGTTGATGGTCAGTATTTTACAAAATTAAACCTAAATTTGTAGTGATTAATGTTACACATATGTGATACATTAATTCTACATTAATCTTTTGAGCAGATCTAGACATCTATCATTTAATCCTTAAAATTAAAGACAGAAACAACACAGGGTTTAGGACTGTGCATGCCACCCTGACAACAGATCCCTCAAATATATTCCTTCTCCAAACTGTGTTGAGAAACAGAATATTTTCAGTGAACAACTCCCAGCCCCAGCCCCAGAATTACCTGTCAAAAGGGCTGTCTCAAAAACATTTGTATTTTGGATCTAAGTAAAGCAGAGGATCAGATGATGCTCCTCCAAATGCCTGCTCGCCCCTTTTCCCGAGGCTGCGTTGGCCTCATTACCAACCACTCCCTTTCCCACCCGGCTGATGCCTCAGCATCGCTACATGGCTCTCGAACATATGGCTCAGGCACTTGGCTCTGGACCTGCCAGGCACACGTAAGGAAACTAAAGTAGGTTAACTCTAGGAGACTGCTGGAACCAAATTATAATATCAAATAGATTGAAGTGAGTAGAACTGATGAACTCCACTCTTTCTCTTAATGGCATTGCTCTGATCTTGTTTAAGCACTCAGTAGGTGCACTGACCTCTGTGTGCTTCTTGAGCCTGAAGGACGACTGCATGAATATATCCCTCAATGGAACTCTAGCCTATTTTCACACAAGTGGTAACCCTCTTTCTAATACAAGAAAAAGATACTTTGTTGCTGAATTTGATGCATTTATGAAAATCTTAACTACATTGCCAGTATTTCCATTTACTCAAACAACTTATTTCTATTTATAAATATCAATGTGAAACTCAATTCCCCAGAGGCAGGCCATTGCAAAGTTAGGAAAATGGTGTAGGAAATGAAGGAGTCTCTCTTGTCAGCGATGCTCTGTCTAGAAGTTTGTCAGAACTGCATCTCATCTGCTTCAGTTTGTGGCAATGCTTGGATCCACCCACAGCCCAGAGCAGGACAGCACCCAACATAGAACAGAAGGTGAGTATGTTGTGACACAATTCAGCCTTCAACACCCTCAGAGCACTGTGTTATTCAGAAACTGTGTTCCACTGGTACACTTTGTTGGATCATGCCCAAATTATAACAAGGCATATAAGTACATAGTAAGTGCTTTACGTAATACTAAACGAGAGGTTAGAAGTTGGCACAGATCTGGTACTACTGTGAAAGGTCAGACAGGGAACACAGGTGGTGAAGAAACTGAATGTCAAACATTTAACAGTTGGAACAAAACCTCTACTTCTATCCTTGGTTTACAGTTAAAACCAGCACCATTTAACTGAAAAACAAGTTTCTGTTTGACTCATGCCTGCTACTTCTGACTTGTGATTACTGCCCCACTGCAATCCCCAGTTCCAAGTTTTCCACTGCAGTACAATCATTCCTGTTGTCATTCCCCCAACAAAAGCGATCATAAGCTTATCAGTAATGCACATCAATATCAGTTATTTCACTTAAAAACACCTAGAATGTTTCTCTTCATTCTCTTTGCGAGAGTATTTTTATTTTTTTTTTAATGCAAGGTCTAAATGACACTAAGTTTGTTTTGAAAGTGTTGGGGCAGAAGTTTACTTTTGACTTTTTCATAAAACTTACGCTGCAGAAAATTTAAGCACATGCTTCTGATGCAACTCATCTAACAGCATAAACGTGTCCCATAACTCTAGATTAATATTTACATCATGGAAAATAAGACTAGCTAGAGAACCTAGGTATCAAAACAACTTAAAAGACATAAATCTATTGCAGCTGAATCACCCAGAGCTGCTTCAGAGAGGGGCAAAGAAATCTCCCATTCTTGTCACTTGTCAGGAAAAAAAGAATGCTTAATGAACAGGATTTTTTTAACAAAAAATTAATTTTTACCTTGTACTGTGTTATGCAAGATAACACAATTAAACTGCTTCATTATAGCTGAAGATGTAATTTATTTTTTAACGTGTCTTCTCTATAAGATTAAACCATCTCATTACTCATTTGGATTAAAACATCCTGATTTACAAAACTGAAAAAATGGTTTTCAGTTTGCTCAGAGAAAGTGGTTTTGAGGTCATGCTATGACAAAAGACTGCAGCCATACCAATGAATTGGGATTAGGTAATGAAATGGAACAGGGACAGAGTAATTTTGTACATTAAAACTATAGTGCCCAGTTAAAAATTGACAAATGTACAAAGGGATGAGATAATTAACACCTCTTAGTTTGCTTTTTTGGTCTCTAAATTACAACCTTCTTTCTCATTCTGGCACACTATTAAGACTCATTTTGTTCCTTCAGTAAGTTATAGATCTGATGCAGCATTCCTGACTAGAGTCATTTATAACAATAGGAAACACCATTGATGCAAAAAAGACCCAGGTCAGTCACTGTCATTAAATACATGACACTACACATTTGCAACACAGAAGAAGTTGTTGCAATCTTAAAAATAACTGAACCAAGGAAAGAACCTAAGGGCTTCCACGTATTGGAAATGTGAAATTGCAGCTAGGCATTTTTAAAGTACTAAATCCACATTTTTAGAAGTATTAGAGATGTTTGTTGCCTCTGCATCTCCAAATTGACATACATGATGACCCTGACCATCGCTATACTAGGGCTCTATAGATTATGAAAAAAAAAAAGAAAAAGAAAAAAATGCTCACAATCCCAGAAATTTCAAAAACACCAGAAACCAAAACAAACAATTCTCAGAAATACCAGGTTCTCATTGCTAAGTCACATTTCTTTCCTGGTCCCTATGCTCAGCACTTGTAATCAGCAAGTCTCTGGTTCCACACATAACACACCCAATAGCACTCTTTCCCTCTGTCTCCATCTGCCTCTAGTTCTAGTTTTCTTTTTCCTCTGTCGTGTTTCTGTTATGAATAAGGGGAATTCTAGCTTCTTGAACACATACTAGCGTGGGCAAATATCCTTAAAGTGGAGGTCCTGTTTGAGGTAAACACTAAGAGCGCTAAACATACTAGATATTGGACCCATGTAAATGTTGGACTTAGGACTAAACAGTCTTCCGCTTATAGTTGCACTGCTGGATGGGAATTTGTCCCTCTTAATACATTAAGTTATGCTGCAATGTTTCAGTCTGAATTTAGGATTTTTGTGTCTTGCAACTAATTCTTCCTATTGGTGAAGCAAAATTAAGCAGAGGAGACTGCTGTTCTTCTTGAAAAATTCTAGGAAATCTGATATTTTCTTCTCCTCCTGTGCTCTACCTCCTAAATGAATGCAAGAAAGCTATAACATACGTGTACATGTTGCATAGGCAGGTGAACAGTAATTTACAAAGTCTTCAGAATCTACAGTGGAGGGCAGGGAGACTAGGACAACCTGATTTTTAAGGTCCCTTCCAACCCAAACCATTCCATGATGAATCAGTAAAACAGAAGCACACGTCAAGTTCGGAGTTCATCGGTTGGGAACGGAGGGGTAAATATTTATATATCACATTTAAATGCAAAAACATCAAATGTAATTTTTAAAATTATCTACCAAAATGTTTCCAGACACAGCAAATAACCCAAAAAAAGGACTATCATGTGCATCTTGAATCATAACATTTGAGAATGATTAAATCATTGTGCAACAGATGCAGAGAAAGACTTTCCACTCCCATTACTACTGTTATTTTAGAAGCCTGTCTTAGGGGAAGGCTAAATATTAGCTTGACTTTTTTATCCCACAAAATAGAAGCTGCACAGAGCAGTCCAGTTTCTTTACCCACTACATCCAGATGGAATTAAATGATATAAGAAACTTAAAATCCTGATAATTTTATATTTCCACATTCAGTTTTGAGCTTCTGGAATATTTTGATTATTCCACCTTTCAACAGAATATATTTATATCACAGGTAATGATTTTCATTCCATCCCTAGAGATGAGAAATTACTTTCTTTTTTAAGCAATCGTTCTGAAATATCTTTCAGACTCTATAGATATACCAAGCAGATCAGACCTGACCCAATATGTGAAGTGTCACATTTTCACATATGTTAATAATATTTCTGAATCATGTCAAGCTGAAACCTGAATTCAAAGACACTCAGGGTGACTAATATGCCTGAAACAAGAAGAGGGCATGAAATGGAGGCATTTAAGAATGAGAAGACAATACTGGAATGTAAATTTTTTTATAGACTGAGAGCAATAAAATGCTATATAAATGCTAAAGTTTAAACTGATTCATTTAATTTTAAAGCATCACTTATTAGACTGTATTCATTATCTAGAAATGCAATTTGCATCCTTAAATCATTTGCATGATTCAAGAATATCAAGGTTTAAGCACAAATCTCTCTTTTTCCCCCAAAAGAGATTAAGTACAATATACTGCAAACAAAAAACCACCCAAATTACTCAGCCTTCCTTTCTGTGCCAAAATGTCAGTATTATTAATTGAGCATTTTTAGTGAATTTTTTCCATCTGGAGATCATATAGATTAATTAGATATGTACAATATTAGAATTTATTTCATTTTATGCTTATTATAGCTGTCATATAAATCTTTCCACAAGATGTATTCTTATGGACAGTAAAATCTCATTGAGGGAGAAAATATTCCTCTTATTCTGTCTTCTGGTAATAATCTATTTCTAGAAAAATCTCATTTATATCACCAGTTATAAATGAATAAGAACTGGCTGGCTGAACAGACATGTTGTCATTATAAAGTGCACATTCCCCCTTCAAAGCAAGTTATTATTTATTAATAATTTCAGAAGGATTTGTAAATGGAGGAGGTCTTTCCCTAACCCTTCACCCTGGGAAATGATATATACACATTCTCTGTCACAAAGCCCCTTCACAGAAGTATGTATTAATGCAGTATTTACATGGCAAATTTTGCCGAAACAAACTTAGATTGTGTTTTAAATGCAAAATTACCTGGTATGCATGTGATACTGGTTTTTTACACATACAGAAAAAAAAGATTAAAACCCCCCAACCTTAAAATATTTCATAATATTTTAAAAATATAACTGCAATTAAGACACTCAAATTTCATTTACTGTAGAACTAATTTTTAAAAATCCCTTTAGTTGTCATAGCTTATAGTTTAATGAATTGGTTCTCTTCCTTTAATTTAAAATCAAGCATGAGATACATAATAAAATGGAGATGGTTATACATTTTATTACCACGTTAAGGTTAAGAAATAAATATGCAAATATGGAATTTCAAATTACTTTAGAGACCACGCAAGTAGGAAAGATTTATAAATATGAAAGGAAGTCAGCCCTGGTAAAAACTCATGCAGCTCCACTGACATTCTTCATAAATGTATATTTTTAGAAATGCATTTACACTGCTTCTGTTAACACTTTGGGTACCATACAGTACAAATACATATTATTTTTTTCCTAAATTTTGCCCTATCAACAGTTTTCAACAGGTTCATTCTTTTCAAGAATTACCCTAAACTGCTGGTTGTGACTTTTCCTTTCACTTTAAGATGAATTTAAAATTTACCATTATTTCCTTGTGATGGATTTTCCTTTCAGTACTATTTCTGCCTCCTCCATACTGCTCATTGCTTCTGTTATTGTTTACAAATTCTGGGTTAGTGCTGACTGTGACTGAAATCCAGAAAGGATTATTCTGTTCCCAAAACTAGCAAGTCCAAATCCTTCCCTGAGGATCAAATCTGTCAATCCCTATCAGAAATGTTAGCACTGATTTTCCCCTAGACTGAATGCATTACACCCAGGGAGGGTTTTCTTACCTATAGCAAAAAAATACAAGGAGGAAAAGCTTCTTTTGAATGCCCAGGCACAGAATTCTAAAGCTGTAAGAAACATCACATCTTGCTCTTTGTGTTTCACTTCTTGAGTGACTTTCTACATGTACCGGAGTTTTCTGCCTATCCATCATCCTCTTCATAACCCTTCATCCTTTGGAACTCCTAAAGGATTATTTTTATTTTGGATGAAAACTAATGACCAAGAAACAGGAGGAGGCAAACTGAGAGGCTCTGAGGTGGGAGGTGAGATGGCCCCTCCAGCGCAGTCATCTGCCAAGTGGGCAGAACACGGACACTGTCCAGCCACGCAAAAACTCCCCACGAGCCACAGCTGCCTCTTCCCAAGGCATTGGGAACACCAGGGAGCTGGCAGTGCCCGAAAAGCTGAACAGGGACCAAATCCCACTGGCCATGAAGAAAGCTTGAGATTATACTTTTCACAGTGCATGTAGAGGCCAGGCAGAGGGACAGAAGGGTCAACTCTCCAGGACTCCAGGCTTCATGCAGTACTTTTTTCCCCACAAATTTCTAATTAGATTGTACACATTTAATGACAAATTCACTGTGGCTACTCCTTTTCTCCACAATTATATTAACAGTTACTGAATATCACAGATATTGTTTTCACGGAAAAAAAAACAAAATCCAGTAAAATTTAAGATATCTTTGAACACTTGCTGAGCTTTTCCCATTATTTGTGCTACAACAAGGCTACTAGCACCAAAACCCAGGACAGCCCTATCTGGCTTTGTAAAGCAATAAAATAGCAAAATTATAGCTTGACACTTCTGAGCAGACACACCAATGCAGTGTGGAAGGTGAAATCAACTTCCCTCCTAATTAATCTGTGGAATCTCTTAAAACAGAAATAAAGAGAGGAAAATAATCATGGTAGGAGGTCTCATTAAACTTTCCAAGGAGCTTCCTTACTGTAAATCAGCACAAGGTGATTTGCACCTTGAAAGAACCTACAAAGCTAATATACCATCCCAAAAAACAAACCCCGGTGATCATTGTGATCCAGTGTGGAACTCCAGTTGCATTACTAACCCTTCCTCTTGTAACTTTACAGACAGTAAAAAGACAGCCCTTTACACTATCCCCGTGATAGCCTGGCCATTTTGTGCCACTCAAACCACAACACTGAGTAAACTCAGAGTTTTTCCACCACATCTTAACTCTTAATTCACGACTTTCCGGAAACAAAATTGAAGGGCAGAAGTTTCTTATCTTAACTCTTGTCAAAGCCTACTTGCAGAAGTAAATGATGAAAATTTCACCTTAAATGCTATCATACCCTGAGAGAATTACAGTTATTTAGAAGTGGCATGCCAATTTACCGTGTTTGTCAAGACTGTTGGACAGGAGGTCACAAAGTATTTCCCCCCCCCTTTTCCTCCTACGCTTACAGTTTTAATTCTCAAAGTGCTCGAAGTCTTTCAAAATCCAGATTCTCTTTGAGAACACAGATACCAACTGAGATTGAGCAACAAGGAAGCAGGACCATTCAGTGACAGATTATCAAACTGCTAAACATCACAATAAAAATATGCAAGATAAACACAGCTTGAGCTCTAAGAATTACTGATTGCAGATATGAGTTCAGTGTATTTGCTCCAGAGCATAACACCTCTGTTCTTTTCTCATAAACTCTGTAGTGGTGATCATATGAAGGTTGACAGAAACAACTTCTTATGTCTCAATTATTCTTTTTCATGCAGACATGAACCTTATACAGTGCTTAATGACTTAAAGCAACAAAAAGAAGTCCAATGGGAGTAACAGGACCTGCACCAAGAGAGATCAAAAAACTGGAAACAGCCATCACCACTGCAAGACTTGAAGCATTAAGACACTTGCCTGCTATAGACTCACAGCAAGGAGCTTTTCTCCTTTTCATAATTCTCTAAAATAGGACAGGTTGCAATTTAATTGCCACGAAGGAATACCTGGGGACTAACCAGTGAACCACCTATCTTCCTCTTCACATATGAAAATTATTCACACATCTTCCACTCTCCCATTTTTGCCCAAAATCCTTAGGTATGTCACAGCATACGTTGTTTTCTCTTGATCACTTGATTTTAAATGGTTCCTTAATTCTGCATTTTCAGATTTTCTGTTGGTGGGGCTGGAGAGGTGAGAGGGTGTGTGTATATATATACATATACCTATATATATATATATATATACACATTAATATCTCCTTGGAACCTCCCAGCTACCATCTTCTGTGCCCAGAAAGTACCTATGAGCCAGCCAAGCAGATCTAACCCTTCAGTTTTGAGTAATGAACACACCTTGGGTACACCATCAATCAAGTCATGCTTTGACACAAACTGTCTGCCAAATCTCAAACCTCTCTGCTTTGATTAAGGTCATCAGGAAGGCAAATCCATTCCTGAAAGCAAATTCAAAAGAATCTCTGTTGATAAAGTTTGCAGCCAACAGGAAATAAAGATGAAAAACAGGTGAAATGTTAATGATAACAGCTCCACACAGCTTTCTTAAGCATAGAGAAGGGCTGAAAAAGATGAATTTTGCTACTGCTCACTTGCAACACAAACAGTAATACACCCTCTGTTCAAGGAGAAGGACTGCACTTGAGGGGTATTTAGTCAGGATCAAATTTTAGGGCTATAGGGAGTACCCAGAGGAGTGGTACCAACTCCTGCAGAAGACAGGGCCTGCTGGGGGAAGCTTCAACACACAGCAGACAATACCTCAGTGCCATTTCCCACAAGTGCAGCACTGAAGTTCCTCACGAGCAAAATGAGCAGCAGGCAGGAGCACTCATGGTCTTGGGAGAAGCAGCCTTCTCTGGAGTGCAGAGGAGAAAAACTGCATCCCAAATCCTGCTGCCAGAGCAAGGGCATGCACAGGGGCTCAGGAATGCCCCTCAAGCTGCCAGATGCTGTGGGTGTCAGCAGTGCATAGAATGCATGTACCACATTACATCAAAGTGAGGAAGTTGATGAAGCCTTCTTTAAACAACGCGAGGAAGTCTCTGGATCAGATCCTTGCTCTCGCAGGGGACTATAAGTGCCCTGACATCTTCGGCAAAGGCAACACAGCAGGGCACAAGCAGTTGAGAGAGCTTTGTGGAGGGTGTCAGAGATATCTTGTTGACATCAGTACAGGATGGGCCAGCCAGGTGTGAGGCACAGCTGGATCTGCCGTTCACTAACACAGGGCATGGGATAATCAGTTGTAGCATTGGCTGTCACAACCCTGGAACAGGGTTCAAGATCCTGAAGGAAGTGAAAAAGCAAAGCACGGACCCCACATCTGGGAAAATAGTGGAGTGAATCTTCTTGGGACACATTTCTGGGCACATGAAAGAGCTAGTGACTGGAAAGAGTCAGAATGGTTTAGAAACAGTAGATCCTGCTGGACCAACATGTTTGTTCAACCTCAGAACCTAGAGGAAGAATGGATGGGGTAGCATAACACCAGGAATGGGACAAAACCCAAGAGATTTGTGTGTGACAATTTTAATGGCACAATTAGTCTTGTTTTTCTACAACTAATAATAATTAGACTCATAAACTTTCCATTATATTACAAATAAATGCTTAGCTTTACACACATAAATAAAAGTGTATGCTTATTGGCTTACTTATATATCCTCCTCATCCATGACAGGATTTTTGGTGTAACAGAAGGTCAAATTGTTTCAGCCCCAGTCAACGCTGCCCACTGGGTCCATGGCACCTGAGTTGCTGGAGTTGCACATTCCCATGTCATCTCTGTTTGCCTTAGCTTTGTAGGAAACACAAGTGAAGCATTTCCTTTGAGTTTGCCTTTAAAAGGCAAAAATTTACCAGTTCTGCGCAGAATCTATTAGATACAGTACAGATGAGTCTTGCAGATGCAGATGATAAATATGCACAGCGTATTTATGTACGTATAATATCATTTCATGTAAATGAAAACCAGCCTTTCATATATTCCCAGAGTGTCCTTCTGGGTTCCCAGCTGAATAGGAATGCCTTATGCCCAGGAATTGGGCCACCTGAGCTGCCACCTGCAAGGGCAAGCCAGGACAGAGGGGAACCGAAGTAAAGTAGAACAAGAACAAACTGAAAAATCTCATGGAATAAGGTTTAGTCATAGCCCTCACCCCTCCCACATCTAACAAGAAGAAGAAAGGGACAAAGAGACAGGATTGCAAAGGAATTGAGGCAGCAGGGTCACACAGTAAAGTGACTAAAGCCACCTTGGGAAGCAATTTCCCAAGGTGAAAGCCTCCAAGTCCAGCCTGCTCCTGGGAGCAAAGCTCCTTGTTCATCATGAATTACTGCTCCTCCAGGCTCTCCCACCAGGCTCCCCTGGACATTTCTGAGTTGCACCCCTTTCCCTGATAGCTGCAGAGCGTGCAGCCTGCCCTTCCAGCAGAAGGATCTCCTCCACAGCTCAGAGTGCAGCAGCCAGCACCTAGGCAGCACTCTCCAGCTGGTCCAGTGCTGTCAGTAGAAAATACCATTTCTCCTTGCTTTTTTTCCTCTTCTCCACCACCTTTTTTCAGTTTGTTTTCCCCTTTCTTTTCTTTCTTTAAAACACAAAACTGAAGCAAACAATACTACAGACTACTTGATCAACATGAGAAAGAGCTGGGGATCTTCTGAGTATACACCAACAACAAAAAGCGCAGAGAAGCCATCCAGTGCAGGTGGTGCACAGTCACCCAGTTTCAGCGTATGCATGGACTACACCAAAACCTCAGAGGATGTAATGTGCAGATTAGCTTTTTATCCAGGTGTCACAAGCCTCTGAATAATTCCCCCTGATGTGACAGGGGCTTACTTCTCATACACAGCTTTCTGAATAGCTGACAGCCCCATCAATAGAGCCACTGTCATTCTGAGATTGCACAAGTGCAAGCACAGATGCAGTTCTACAAAAAACACCCTCATCTATTTGCTTTTTGAGCAAAACAATTTCTCATAAGAATATGCTGGTTTATATATTTCAAGACTCTGAGCATTCTCCGCCTCCTGCCTGTTACCCAGGGAGACTATATGATGGCATGGTCACCATGGAAACAGTGGACAAACTTAAGATGTTTTCATTGCTGTAGATAAAAGCCATCTGCATTATTTTTTTCATTTCTGTTTCTCACACCACCAGCTCAGGCTCCAGTGCCAAAGTATGGCAGCTGTGGCGGCACCCTGCAGCCAAGAATCATGCACCATTCCCAAAGCAGGATCCCCATGACATCCCTGAGCTCACAGGTGGGGGACAGGTAACAACAGCATGTGGTTGCTGCAGCAGCCACCTGCCCTCCTTCCTCCCCCACCTCATAGCAGCCCACTTGGAAGATTTTTTCTTCCAAAAAATTTCTGAAAGTTTTCTGACCACATGCCAAGAGGGAAAAAGAACACGGTTTACCTAAACCGACAAAAAAGGAGCAGAAGAGCATTTTTGTAGGTTTATAAAAAATTATATTCCAACTCAGGTTTTGACTCTTTAACTATGGTTCTGAGTTATTAAAGACGAACATTTTTTCTCCCAAATGGAATCATTTCCATTCCCCCACATTCAAAGACCCTTATTGGCTGTACAAGCTTCCCAGTTTTGCTTCCAAAATCTTCTGTCACAAACAGGATTTATTGTAACAAAGATACCATCTTCTACATATTGGGCACAGATCTTACTCAAACACAACTTATTCAATTAATTTTAGTAATAGATACCATAAAAAAACAATTTACCCACATAAACAGGGAACGCTGGACATACGCCCTGACAAAGTTTGTATCAGTTAATTTTACTAATACAGCATTTCAAGGATGGGACCCAGACTTGAAAATTTCAGAATGGACTAATAATTTCAATTCTTTTTTTTTTTTTTTTTGGTCTGATTTAGGAATTGGCAACAACCAGGAAAGTCTTGACTATGGGCATTTGACACAAGTGGTATCCTCTCTCTGTTTATTCAGGAATAGTTGATCAGAAATTTACAAATAATTATGTTCATGATATATGAGATGAAAGTTCCATAAGCAATCTTGAAACTGGGCTGTTTCTCTGTGGCTAACAAATAAAAACACATTTTCCTCTGCAGTAGGCCAAGATGACTGAATACAACAAGAAATATCTATTAATTAAGCATCAAATTAGGTGTCCGCAGTGTTTTCCAGACAAAAACTGGATGTTCTGTTACACATAATTAATTTGCTGGAGGTTGAGTTTTGGATTGCTGTTCTTGAAGGTTTTTGGCTTTTTAGGAAACTTTAGGATGTTTCTGTTTTTCTAAGTCATTAAGCCAAATTTGTGACGTTGCTACATGAAAACACCCTTTCCAAGTACTAAAAAATTATTGTAAAAAGCCAATTTCTTCACAATGGCACTTCAATTAAATTGACAGACATCTCAGAGAATGCTTCTCAATTTCAACAGTCACTTGTAATTCTGTTTTAATCTTTCAGTGGGTAGAAATGTACTGTTTAATGTTACATGCCTGCTATGTGCTTACGCTCTCTGTAGCCTATAAATCCTCTGACTCCTATCAAAACAACACTATGAAATAAATTTCTTACTGGATTTTGTTAAAGTTGGGAACTTCCTACCAAAAAAAAAGACCTGCCTATAAGTTAAAGACAGTCACTGAGGAGGCAGCTGGTGTTTTGACAAGCCAGAGTTTCTTCCCTGCTTGTTTACAGCCAATTCTACCCTGCACAACAGTCTCCAACAAAATCCTGCCCCAGGCTGTGATCAGGACACTTCTGAAGCAACTCTAATAAAATAGACTTTCTCTTATGCTAAGATTATTTTTCCAAATGTCACATCACTCATTATTTTTTACTTTGAATCCTTTCCAGCTTCTTTGCTGAATGCATAAACCAGAACTGAGTATACTCTCAAAGAAAAGGTCTTAATGTTCAATTAAGAAAAAACTATAAAAAGTTCCTATTACCACTTGATATTCTCATGCATTGAGAATTACAGATGTTTGTTTGTCCTGTCAAATGATCCCCAAATCCTTCTTTACTACTGTCATTATACCCAATACGGCACTGATAACGTACAAAAAGCAGGAATACAATTACAGGCTGTAGCTCAACACTCTGAATTAAGACTACAAGTAAATTGCTGCTAGCTGTTTTCAGATCCCAACTTCAAAACATAACTAGTTTTGTTTAAGTTTAAAATTTATTACTTTAAATCAGTGAGAGAGCTTGAAATGAACTGACAGCCAGAAGAACTCTCTAACTTCAAGGAAAATTAGTATAAAACATAGAGATTAGATCATCAAGATTGAAAATAATAATAATAATAATAATAATAAAAAACATGGTTTTCAATCTTTCTGCCAAGATTTGCTACTTCCATACCCTATTGTTTAAATAAATAAATAATAAGTAAGCACAGGAAAAATTAAAGCTCCAGTAAGATGCGGCATTTTGAATCACATAAAGAATCTCTCAGTGGCAGACACAAGACACTGGATGTTTTGTGTTTTCCTATCAGCTTCACAAGAATGCAGCAGTCAAAAAAATTCAGTCAAAATAAAAGAGTGGCAAGGCATTAGCAGGTTTTGGTCAGTCTGTGACTTTAATCTCAAAAGGCTCCTGAAAGAGTGTGTCTTTCTTAAGAAGGAAGGGATCAGAAAAATGAAAATAATATTTTCAATTAAATTTTAACTCCTCCAGAAAAATCTTAAAACAAAGACTGTTCTTAAGAAAGAGACCAGCTCTCCTGCAATGTTACCTATCCAACATTTTTGATTGTTTACTCTTCCTCCAGTGTAGTAGTTGAAAGCAGGGACATTTATCATCCTTTTTGTGGACGAGATACAATAATTATGACCATCCTCACTAATTCAACCCATAAACTTACTAAGTGAAGGAAACCTATACAGGCCAGAGTAGGCGGTCATGCCTAATAAATTTAGAGATCTCCTTTCATTTATCTTATCAAAGATGAAATCAAGAGGCATTTTGTCACAATTTGTAAATGTCCATAGGCCAGAAAGGATTTATTTTTAGGGACCAATCTACCAGCCAGAGTTTAATGAAATCTAATGGCTGCATGTTGCATAATATCATACACTGTTTTTCCAGGCTCCCTTATGTACTGTCTAGAGCTGCAGCAGACAACACACAAGCTTATGACTCCCTCAGTGCAGCAGAAGCAATATGGAGATTTGAAATTGAAGCATTTATGATGAGATTTAGTTTGTGATTTGAAATTCTACCTGTCATTTGAAGTGTAATAATCTGTTGCTCTTCAATAAAACCTATCAGTGTAGAGAGGAGAAATTATTTGCTTTACAAAAATTCATTGGGATATAGACTAAATCAAGGCAGCTAAATGCTTTCTCTGCAAATTTGTTTTGCTGTAAGTCAAAGCTATATCTGGAAGGCCAGCTGTGGAAAAGCAGCATATGGGAGGACTTGATGCTGCATTTTGGAAGTTTGGCAAGGTGCTGAGCACCAGCAGCTGAGCAGGATGGGACAAGCGCAGAAGCTAGGGACAGGAGGTGACAACAGGCCAGGAGAGGAAGGACAGTTTGAGGAACTATCTCTAAGAAAGAAGAGGTTAACCAGGCAACTGTAAAAGGTAAGGACACTGTACGTGACACCTGCACACTTAAATCCAAATAAGACAACGTGCACAGAAAGCAAGATACACTGCACTGGAGGGGCTTGCAGCAAGGTGCTTGAGCTGTTGCCAATGAAATGAATGGATAAACACCTTTCTTTAACAGACCTCTGCCTCATTTTGCAACTACAGATTCTCTTGCATCCAAAAAGACATCCATCTATACCACAACTAATTCTGAGAAAGCAAAGGGAGGGCAAGGATAAGATATAACAAAAACATTGTATCACATACAACTTTAGGAAGTAGTGAGAGATAAACAAAAATCAATACTACTTTGAAGAGAACACTACTTTAGCATTAGTACTAGTACTGCTTTGTACTTAAGTACATATGCTAAGTACCTCTGGGGACAAAGTTATTTTTGAGTGCTCTTTTTCACCTGAGATATACATACATTTGTTGTCACCTTATCCTGAGAGCAAAATTGAGTGTTTTTAGCCAACCAACAGTTTTTTTTCTGTTATCAGAATGTGTCTATAGCTGTACCTCAGACCAAGCAAGCCCTGAACCGATCTCCTCCCTTCTATTCTTCCCAAAGAGCTGGAGTTTCTCTCTTTATCTACTACTACACCCAAGAAACTGCTCAAACAGCTGTAACAGCACAACTCTGCCAAACACCACTCCTGGAGTTGACCATGTCTCCACAGCCATCCCCATTCTCAGGATGATCTTTACATCTATCTAGTTTACAAGCAAGCTTTCAGAAGTCTTCTAAAGATAGAGAGCTCTATGTGTCTTGAAATACAGTGCCATTACTCCCAGTGATAATGCTGGCTTGTGACTTAAAAGGACAGTCAAGCCTTTAATCCTTTAAAATTACAAGATGAAAGAGAGGATTGAAGAAATATTTTCAAAAATGTCAAAGTGATTCACATGTCTAGTTTTTCCTGAAATTTTGAGAATGTAGGCTTTAAAGTTGCTTAACAACTTATTTTAAGGGACCCAAATCTCTAAATAATGATAAGTATGCTCCATTTATGTAAAAATGAAATGAGAGCATGCTCAGAACTGATTCTTAAAAACATTGAGATTAAAGGAATCAAAAAATAGAAGAACAGAATTGTTCAGATTTTTCCAGCATGTCAGTACAGAGCAGCCTGTATGTGTTTCTATAATTGGATCTCTCACATCTGATAGAAATGCAAATTGTTTAGAAGCAAAAAGGGTTTGCTTTTTATATTTGCTGCATGTATATTTATTTATATTTGGAAAAATATACAGAGCTACAGATAGAATCAAGTCAGCCCACTGCTGAGTACTAAACAACAAGGGAGATGGAAATTTCTGGAGAAAAAGAAAAGAAAAAATAGAAACACCAAAAACAACTAAAAAAAAACTAAAAAAAAAAAAGGAAGTTTCATATTCTTTTGTAAACCGTCTGTTGATTTACTAGTCCCTCCCAACAACAATCAAAACTGCACATCATGCAGCCTTCCCTTATGCCATCTGCAAGCTCCTATGGCCTAACTCTCCTTTAAACTATTATACAGGACTCTCATGCTTCAGTTCAACACTCCTATTCCTGCTTGATGTGGACATAGTCTAGCTGGTCTTTTAGAGATTTTCCCTTCCAAGTACCCATGCAAGTGTTTCTTTACTACATTAAATGCTGTGCTGGACCAGTTACTAAGCAAATCCTTGCTGCAATGGAAGTCTGAATTTTTGACCTCCCTTTTGGTGGCTATTTGGCTTTATGCAGCAACAAGGAATGCATCTGTCACTGAACCTTACAGTTTGTATCACTGTAAATTAATTTTAGAAGAAAAAACACAAATATTTTAGCAGACTAATGGTATGTAGCTTATCAGCGGCTCTTGACTGAGACCAAATGTGATAATAATAGGGAACTTCAGGTGCCAGCATCATTGAGGCGATTGTAGCCCTTCTACAGAAGATATGAACTATCTAAATCTCATTACTTGTCTACAATCCTCATAAAAACAAGAGGAGAAAGCAGTTATTCATCAATTACCCTACATATTGCATGTTTCTATGTCTCAAAGGAAAGCTGTTCTTTCACAAACAAAAGTAAAACATATATATACAGCTCTTCTCTCCCACACATTTCTAACCAGTCTAAGTACCTGGTTAGATCCTATCAGTTTAGCATCCAGGCTACATCTCTAGATGCCATAAAGTTTTTGTCTGTTCACTTCTGCAGCTTACCTTCACTGGATCAAAAAAAATTTCCTGGGCCTTCAGGCCGGTAAAGTAGAGAAGGCAATGACATCTTAATATTATGTGAAAGCCACATGTGCTGAAAAGACATTTGCCTTTTGTCTCTCACAGGAAATCAAAGATAATTAGGTAATCAACATTGCTATTTGAACAAATGGAATATAAAATAAAGCCCATCAACACCATCCACTCCTCAGAATTCTTAAATTCTAGTTTATGACAGAATAGTGAGTTTTAATAAATTTTATGTTCAGCTGATTTCTATTATCAACAGAAGTTTTAAAACAGAAAAATTCCAAATTTTAACTCATAATTTCAAAAATCCTATTTCATATATACATAAAAAAGCATGAGACAAGTCTGTGTTAGTTTGTTTTGTCTTTTTTTCCACCCATCTCCACAATGCAATTTAAAGCTTTTGGTCTGAGCTATTTTTAAATGTTTTGCTTCATTGCTTCCACTTATTTCCATTAAGCAAAATTTTTCTTTACTCTGCTTAATCCAGTTATTAAACACACATTAAATTAAAAGGTTAGCCAAGGGATTAGGATGGCAGAAAAAAAGACTGATCAGAACTTTATGTTTCCTGTCTAAATTTCCATTTGAACCACACTTCTGTTTACAAATAACACTGATTGCCCATCATGATACGTCTAACAAAGGTAGGATTTCTGCTTCTTAGGACAAACAGGTAGGCAATAACTTTGGTTTTATTTCATTCCATAAAAAAGAAACTGTACTTTCTCAGGAGTAAGAGGCATTTCTTCTCTTTGTAAGGTAACTTGTCAGCTGCCAGCGCTGAATGCTTTTGCCTGGACTATAGAGGCTGGAGCGTCACATTTGTCCTGAATCATGTGCGGCCAAGGAGCAAGACTTCACCCACAGGCTGCACCTCAGCTTGTACAAAGGAGCAGAGGGAGAGCGACAAATTCTGCTGTTTACACACCGGGCAGCAAGTCATGGCAAGGCTAAAGGAGTGGAGGGGCAGCAGCTTATTTCTGAAACAGGGACATTAAAAAATGGAAAGTCACCACTGGAAACCAGAGTAGATGATGTATTCTTACGGATCTTTTGGAGAAATATACAGCTCCGTTCTACCCGTGGTTTACTGCATAGGCTTAATTTAGCCTTGTGTAAATTACCATCTGCAAGATGCCCCTAAATATTTTTTTTTTTCCCTTGAGTTTGCAGCTTTCCACATCTAGTTCATTCTGGGCAATGCTAGCTTGGCTAACATTTTTCCACCATGTTTATTAGCTGGCATTGTTTCAGAATCAGTGCCAGTTTGTTTTCCAAGTACATCACTGCACCACAGCATGATTTAAGAGCTAAATTGTCACACTCCAGACCACGATTTTAAATGTGATTTAAAAACCTCATGTAGTACATCAGAATCATCACCAGTGAAATCACTAACAAAAAGCTTCAAGGTCTTTTGCATCTTCTGTCTTTCTTTACTTATGTAGAGGCTCAATGGAATTAAAGATGTCACTTAGTAAATGGCAACAAATAGCTGCTCACAGTTCATCTTCTAGATGAAAACAATCCAAAACAGCAAAAAAAAAAAAATCCTAATGTAATGTCAGTGACATATATGGAGTTGTATTCTATGGAAGAAAAGATGTCTCAAAAAAAGAAAAAAAAAAAGAAGTAAAAGATCCACTATTTTGAAAGACAGGTTATCAAGCTGCTTTTTGAAGTGTTCCATAAATTGCTAGTCTGAACTGCAGATACTTATTGCTAAGATCTCAGTGCTGACAGCCTAAAGTCAGCAGTTGGAGATGAATCCTTGAATACCATATCCCAAATGTCACTGACTAACTGACAGGATGTAGCAACTCAGAGGCAGGGCTTTGCTAGCGAGTTTCAAAATTTAAAAGGCCACAAAAGATTTAGTTTGTGAGTGTTTAACAGACATGATTCCTGGTCTGAAATAATATAGCCACTATGCGTGCACTGTTTTAAGCAACAGATGAACAGATACATCTTCTACTATGAAGGACATGACTAGATTTCAGGAAGAACTGAGAAGTATATTCCCTGCCTATTACCATAAACATATTAAAAATACACATCCACGCTTACGGAGTCTATGAGTGCCATTTGTTTCACTGTGAAACCATTTGACAGCAGAGCTTTTCCTAAGCCTTCACCTGAAGTACGACTCCAGCCAAATAAATTTTCAGTTGATTATCTGACACTTCATAGTTAATAGGTTAAAAACAGCATATAAGCCAAACAGAAACAGTATTCAACTGATTGAAAACTAGCACATTTTTAGTTTATTTAGGGGAAAGAAAAAAAAAAAAAGTAGTCCTCCTCACCAGCTTCCTTAGTTTGGCTAACTTCCTAGGGGCTCCCATTGAAATCATGGACCTCTATTTTAATTCAGTAAGACCAAATGTAAATTTTACATTTTCAGATCTATAGACATAGGATAAATTGATCTCAGCTGATGATGCATTTTATGCTTAATTAAAAAACCAAGTACCATACCAATAATATAAAAGGAAGAGTATTGTCCATAAGACAGTCAGAGAAGTCCTTTTGCCCTGTGTGGCACTAGCCAGGTCTTTACCAGCATGCTCAGTTGTGACTGCTAAAATTAAAGAAGTACCCAGGCTCTTCACAATTGGCCATTGGGTAAGTAATGGGACCAAGTAGAAGACTAGAAAGTATAGCTTGTAAGGAAGGGTTAAATGAGTTGGGACAGTTTGCACTGGAAAGTGAAAATTGGTACTCATTCAGAGTCATCAAGCATCTAAGTGGCAAATTAAAACAGCTTAAGCTATCATTTTCTCCTCCACATCTTCTAGCAGTAAAGTATGGGCTTGCATCACAGATTTAAGGTAGAAAAAGTTTCCTGTGCCCAACACTGAAAGCTGCAACATATGACTAGGAAAAGAGTTGAATCTCCATCCCAGGAGGTTTTTAAGAATAGGTTAGGCAAACGCTTATGAGAAGTGACAGTTACAATCGATCCATTTATATTTGGATGGATATATGGAAAACACAGCCTCTCAAAGTCCTTTCAGTTCTCTCCAATTTACCTGTCAAGGATTTTCAGAGTTTACATCACGAGTGTAACTTGAATGTCTCACATTTTTCCCACGCTGCAGCCAGTTTAATGGCAGAGTGAAGCAGCTCTCGAGATAATATTACCCAGGCAAATTGGGATAAGAGACGATGAAAGCAGAGCTAAGATTTGCCAACCAAAGGAGCAGGCAGCAGTATTATTTTGCCATCCAGTTTATCACCCACAGCAAATCAGCTGATGCACCCAACAGTAACAAAAAGGTGAAGGAAAACATTTCAGATCTGCAAAGATACACCAGGGTATTAAAAAGCTTCTTTCTTCATTGCATCCCAGCTGCCTGCTAACAGCACTGCAGGCAGATACAGAGAAACACTGCTGAAATGCTAGAGGACCCCAATAATTGCTCTGAGTAGGGGCCAGGACTGAAACCTGTGAAAACCATGAAGCTCAGTTGCCAGTGACTGACCTCCAAACCTTGACAGATTTGGCAAGGAAAAAAGTCCCTCAGGCACAACCATCAACAGAAAGAAGAAACAACAGGAATAAGAGCAGCCAGGAACTGAAGAAATTTTACAGGAAGAGTGTGACAAGGAGTCTTTCTATTTGAAAAACCAACATATAAAAAAATGCCATATGCTGACATAATATTAGACACATTCCTGAGCAAGGCTGTAGGTGTAATAAAATATTTTTGTTAATCACTGTATGTAGTTTCCTTTCCACAACCGTTATAGCTACCAACGAGCTGTGTAGCTTCTGATCAGATCAGGGCAGATGACGCTCTACTTTAAGTTGAATTGGGTCAACCCAAATGAATTGATGATGACTCATTTCAGAGCATACAGCTTAGCAAAGTGAAAATCTGGCGGAATTTATTCTCCCATCTGAGATAGTATTATTATTATTGCTGGGAGTTAAAAAGTCTCCTTCACTTGTACTCTACGGAAAGCATGCAATCTTTCTTGTGACTCTGCTGTCCCAGTTTCCAGGTATTGTCATCCTGCTGCATGGGGTGATGCTTGGAATAATTTCAAAGCTGAAATCCAGGGAAGCAAAAATCCTGTGTTTGAAAACTGTGTGGTAGGAGGACTCCAGAACAGTTTTCCAGGGTTTATGATGGCCTCTGAAGAAAACTGCTGAAGCATACTCAGTTTGCTGCTAATTAAAAAAGCTGACTATCTTTTTGGAGACACACAGAGCCAATGTTGGAAATAGTTTTCTTCACTGGTATAAAGATATCCATGCATGCTTTCACACTGTTTTTGCTTTATGTATTATGTAATAGACCACAATGAATTTGACTTCTTAAACTGCAAAATCCAGCTGATGTTCAATATTTGCATTGTTTTGTCAGTAACATGAAATACTGTTCTGCTTTAGTAAACATTCTCCAGACATTATATTTATCGTGCATTGGGTTCACAGGAGCACTTTTATATTGATAACATTATCAATGTATAGAGCTAAACAAGTCACTGCATCAGTCTGCACACTGATACCACAGTATTGTAGAATCATAGAATTTTTGGGTTGGAAGGAACCTTTAAGATCACATAGTTCCAACCCCCCTGCTGTGGGCAGGGACGCCTTTCACCAGTTTAGAGCCGCATTCAACCTGGCTTAGGCCACTTCCAGGGATGGGGCATCTGCAGCTTCTCTGGACAGCCTGTGCCAGTGCCTCACCACCCTCACAGTAAAAATTTCTTTTTTTTATCTCATACCTAATCTAAACCTATTCTTTTCCAGTCTGAAGACATTCCTCCTTGTCCTGTCACTACACACTCTTATAAAAAGTCCCTCTCCAGTTCTCTTATAAGCCCACTTAAAGCACTGGAAGGCCACAATTAGGTCACCTTGATGCCTTCTCTTTTCCAGGCTAAACAAATCCATTTCTCTCAGCCTTTCCTCATAGGAGAGGTGCTCCATCCCTCCAAGCAACTTGGTGGCTCTTCTCTGGACTCACTCCAACAGGCTGATGTCCTTCCTGGGACCCCAGGGCTGGATGCAGCACTGCAGGTGGGGTGTCACCACAGCAGAGCAGAGGGGCAGGATCCCCTCCCTCATCCTGCCAGCCACACCATTTTGGATGCAGCCTGGGACACATTTGGCTTTCTGGGCTGCCAGTGCACGTGGTCAGATCGTGTCCTCCTTTTCATCCAACAGCAGCCCCAAGTCTTCCCAGCAGGGTAATAAAGCTTCATAAGCAGGTAGGGGAGAGCAGACAAGAGCTTTAAAATTTGGCATTGGAGTCTGACACTTGGGTAGCAGCACGAGAACCAAACGTGGCTGCTCTGCCCCAAGCTGGCCCTTAGCAAATGCCCAAGGGAGCAAGACAAGAAGGTACACTTCAGGTCTTCCCATTAACAGCCTAAACCAAAAACGAAACACACTCATATCAGCAGTTCAGTCCTTGCAGGTAAAGAAAAGGAAAAGGGGAACTACAGGTACACATCTCTTTCTTACTGTAATGAACGTGGTAATTTCCGACAGCCAAGGGAAATCTTAAATCAGTACAAGCAAATACATCAAAACTCACCTTCCAATTTCTAAACTAATTGCAATGCAAAACTGCCATAACATCCTAAGCACAATCAATCATAAGCAGGCAGACTGCAATTAGATACATGGATACTAATCAGAATCAGCTACAGCAGTTCTTACATCAGCCTCAGCTATGCAGAAGCAAGTGCAAAACTTTAAGGATTCCTTATCCTTTAAGGATTCCTTATCCTTTCCTAAGTCACTGTTTCCTCTGTAACATTTTAAGAACAAGAGGAACCCAGCAGTTCATGTTTCTCCTCCTATCACTGGAGGTGACCTTATTTGACTATCACATCAATGATTCTTTGATGTATCTCTGTCCCCGCACTGTCCTGACAATAAAGCAAAAACATCAGTAACTGCAGAAGCTAGGGAAAGCCACTGTGCCGTGTTTTATATACTTACAGTACTGTTATTTATAAGCTACCACCGACTTCTGAAGCTCAGTCTTTGACTGTGCTGCTCACCCAGGGCTACCACAGGCCCCTTGCATGAGAACTCATTGCCCAGAATATTCTGTGTGCACTTACAGACTATGCTAGGGCCCGTTACAGTACGGGGCCTCTCTTCGTGGTGTGATGAAGGGCTTCTTTCCTCCAACATTCACTCCTTCTGATTTACACCACAATAAGGCAGCAGTGATACAAGTGAAGCAAGTTACACAACATGGAAAGACTGTACCTGACCTTACAGCTCCCAGTGTATATTTAAACCACTTCAGGCACCTCTGAGAGCAAGACAGAGGGAAGAGAAGATAATAACTACTCTTTGCCCTGTCCTACTTGATTCAGAACCCAGCCCTACCATATTCTACTTCCATGAATTCTCTTTCTGTAAACTCAACATGAGTTCAGACTGAAAGCAATTAACTTCTTCTGTGATTCATCCATATGTTCATTATTACAGCATCTACATGCCAAATACATTTTAATAAATTTGTTTTCACAGCATACGTACAGCAAGAAAAACTTACAAAAAAAGCCTAGAGAAAAAAATTTTGGAAAAAAAGAAAAAAAAGAAAAACCAAAAACCACCACACACTTACTAATTTCGGATACTCAGTCTGAAAGTGCTGAAAACTGCTTTTCAGAAGACTTGTTTCATGGTGCTCTTCCATGTTCAAAGCCCAGCTACTATTAACTCCAGCTGCAGCTGCAAGTACTCAGTGCTTCTGCAAATCAAACAGGGAGGTCGCAAGTCAGCAACCCAGAAAATGAGAGCCACCTGTGAAAAGCTCTGTTCCTCTGCCGTGACTGGCACTGCAATAGCAGAAATGCTTCTTCACAGCTGTTCAGCTGTGCCTAAGGCTAGGAAAGATAGCTGTTTGTTTTGTGAAAGGGTTTTTTTATTATTTTATTTTTAAAGAAAAGAGTAAACTATTTGCAAACTCAGGTTGAATTCAGTTAATAAAGAGCTTGACAAGTGGGAAAGCTCTACAGATGTCTTCCCTCTGAAGGACACCTGCCTGAGGGGTGGAGAAGGACCTGGCCTAGCCAGCCCTACTGTAAGGCGTGGCCATCAGCACTGCAGAGATTTTGGCTGGCTCTCTTTCTGTCACCTGCCCTGTGACCATCCTTTCAACAAGGATGAGTTAAGAGTTGATTCAAGCTCGTGGAAGTAATTAATATTTCCTGCCTGTGAAAAACTTCCCATTCCCTTGCAGAGCAGCAGTAGTCTGAGCTGGGGGGAGCCATGGAGCAGCAGCTTAGATAGCTCTGCTGGCCATTTGCCTGCAGCATCCAGGATCTGCTGTAGCCAGCAGGATCTGTGCCAGCTTCCAGGTGCGTGGCCTTGCTTCAACACAAAAATTGCGCTTGGGCCACCTGAAAGTTGTGAGCTTCAAGGATTCAAGAGCCACAAAACTAGTGTTCAGGATAAAGCAGTGGCAAACTGGTCTTTTCTAGACAGCTGCTCACTAAGAGAGCTCCTGTAACGATTCTTTCTCTCTACAAAGAGAAAAATCAGTATGATATTAGTTGGATGTAATGCCTCTAGAGGTTTTTAGACCTTTTTGCAATTCACCCATGATTTTTTTCTGGGTGGTATTCTTCATTTCATGATTGCCTTCAAGATACATCCATGCTTTGCTTTTCATTTTCATGCATCATTTTTGCTAAGCCTCAAGTCTTACAGCGAGTAGCTATGCTCACAGCCAGGCTATAAGAATAATTCAAATTGTTCCCCAAGGAAAAGAGTTTAGTGTTTATTCTTTCAGAATTATGGTTGTAGAGGAACATGACTTGCACTTCCATTATATATAACCTTTCTGCTACCCACTGTATTTATGTCTCAGCTATAAATCTCTCATCGCTGTCATTAAGTGCTGGCCAGCACCTCTGGCCACACACAATGAGGAGGCACAGTAGTAAAACTGAGCTTACTTCTGGCAGCATGCTGGAAGCAAAATTTTCAGAGGAATTCTTTTCTGCTCAAGTAGCTATTTGAAGCTTATAAAACTGCATGATGTTGCGTTATCTTTCTTCCTTCTACTTCCAATCTCTTTATTAATTCCCTTTTTATTTGTAGTTAGATATAACAAAATTTGTAAATGCCGGTTGCATAAACCACTCAGACTAATGAACAGCAAAGCATTATTTAATGCTAGCAGGCTTCTGTCCTCTACATTAATCGCTTTCATAAAGGACATATTTGTTATTTTTCACGTTGCTTTTACTGAATACAATGAATTTCTTTTCAATTATAAACAAAAGGTTTTCAGTTTGCTTTATTTAGCTCTTTTTATGGTTTTTCTTAGTTTTGTAACAGTTTTCTGACTACATCTGACGTGGTAAGTTGTCTTTGATGATTTTATTGCCTTATCTTGGTCATCTTGTCTCGATCCATATTGCTAGGTAGGTGCTGAACCAGACACCTGTGCATTTGAATCTATCACTTGTTCTTTGCTGCTAGACACCAGTCTTGCACGTGTGTCGTCTTGTGCCCTTCATGCCTAACCTCTGGCTTTAGATGCCAGTTGCATCCTCGGTTAGCAAGAATATTGGAAGTCCCAGGAATGTGGCTATCTGCACAGTAATATTTGGTTAGCTACCCCTGGCTTGATCCTTGCAGTCACACTTTCAGCTGCTGCTGGCTTCAAACCTTCGTTTGCTATAAACAGGATAGTCCATACACGGTGTGACATGAGCTGTACTGGAAGGCTGCCTTTGCCTTCTGCTGGTGTTTTTCTCTAGTCTGGTAATTCTTTCTACACACTTTGTTATTCTGACATGCTCCCACTTACCTATCCCTCTCCATCTGGAGATGGGGGGGTGGCTAGGGAGGGAAAAACAGTAAAACCCAAAGCCCAGGTTTTTGGCAGTCCTGACAATTATTTCTGCCTTATCACGGTGGAAGCTGTGCTGCGAAGAGGATTAGATGTGTTCAAGCTCATGACAAGAAAACTGAGGCCCATTAACTGTAATAACACTTGACACCTTCTGTTGTTCATTATGCTATCAGGTTACAATCAAGAACTTCCTCAGCCAAACATTTTAGTGTCATCTGTGTTTGTATCTAACCCCCCTGAGGCCTCATACAACTGAACTGTCATTGGCACTATTGAGGCACTAGGAAGAAAGAAAAATGTCCTTCAAAGCTATGTATATCAGCCAAAAGGCATCCTGAAGGTCAAAACATTGTGGTTTTTGTGAATTGGTGTTTGAAAATGCTCCGAAGGGAAATACCTAGCACTGAGGCTCTTGCCTGCATGACTGCTAGCTTCCTAAAAGTTTTCAATTAGGAATAATTAAATATGCAGTGTAAAGTCAGTGTGTCAGTGGCTATGAATTTACCTGTGTTTCTGCAAAAGTTATTACACTGCTCATTCCATCTATTGATCATATATTGATCACATGGTCTTATTTTAAAGTTTCTGCTTCCCCCAGGCTATCAGTTTGGTTTGATCTCTTCTTCCAAAGACACTGCTGCTGTAATATTTCACAGGGATGATCTCCAAATTATGTTTTCAAACAAATCACATCAAACCTTTGCCTAATGTGTCCAGGTTTTTTATAAAGGACACCTAAATTAGAGCATGAGGTCATAAATGTTTCTATATACAGCTGACATACATCATTATTAAAGTCATAGGCCTGGGTATGCCTCTAGTACTGACATTGGACTATTGCCCTACTCTCCACAAATTCTGGCAGATATTTATCTCATAACTCTGATGTCCAGATCTTTATTTTTAGAATTACTTTTTCTTCTCTGCTTCACAGCTCCACCCCAAGGAGCAAGAAGCTCGTGCAAGCTGAATTAATTTGCCATGTAACATACACTTGATGTTTGCTCCTGCTAGTAAGGGAATCACTGCTTAATCCACACACTGCACAAGCAGAGTTACAGAGATGTCGTACAAGGTCTGGCCTGCCTAACAATAGGATTACCAGCAAGCAAATTGTTTTCCTATTGCATTTGCACAGATTAGCCACATTGGATAGAGCAAATAGCATTGCAAAGCAAAAATAAGTTATCCAAAATAGTTCAGTGGCTTGCATGACAGTAATTGCTTCAAAGATGAGTTATTTTTGTCAAGGTAAAAAGAAATGCTTATAAAACTATTTTAATGACTGTAACTTGACCTCAGAATTTGCATCTGCAATAATGCAAATACAATTCTTTATTGATTTATAAACCCTCATTTGCATGACATGTACATTCATATATTTTCAAAAAAGATCCTGAAACAATAAGGAGGAAAACAGGCAACATAGCAGTGTTTTGCACTCCAAGAACATAAACATCACATTATCTTAGAAGATAAACATTTACAAATAAACACTTGCTTTCCTTTGGGGAAAACCAAAAAATGAACAAAAAAATAACAAACCAAAATCACAACATAAAAACTCCCACGTCTGCCATGGTAAACTTGGTTCATCTGTCCCTCCCACCAGCAGCTGGTGAAGAACAGAGCCATCCTGCTCAGGCCAACAACCTTTATTAGGCAGCGGCCACGGTAACTTTGCATGACAACTTTAGCTTGCCTTTGGCTCATTTCCAGCTGGAAGGTGACACTATTCCACAAGTTTCAAAACCAAGTAAAATCTTACTAGACTTTCAATCTCATTAGGAGAAGAATTTTAGCAAGCCAAAGTTGGGTTGACTGACTATGTGTATTAAAACATTTTTCCACACAAGAAGAAGCACTGAAACTATGCCATTTTAAAGTGGGGTGGGGCTCAGGTTGCATTATCCTCTCCATCCTCTTGAGCTATGGATTCTGGTGGAAGGAGAGCTGGGAAAATGGCTCTGTGTACTTTACCAGGCTATCCCATCTGTGCAAACGCAGTGCCAGTGCTTGAGCCCAAAGCAAACACTCTCCTTAGCTGATGCACAGCCTGGGAGTGCATTACTGTAACACAGCTCCTTTCTAAGAGATATGAGTTGCTGCTTAAATGAAAAGCTCTATCACTTGTTTTCCTCAGCATCGAGAGTTAGCCGCACTTTTCAGCACTCTTCATGGCCACTGAAAACAGTCAGTCAAAAAACAGAAGGCTTTTTTTCAAATGGAGAATTCATGGAATAAATTGAAAAAGCAGTATTTTAAAAAACCCAAACAATTCCCCCCCAAAGAAAACCCCCAAGCACAAAACCAAAATGCACAAAGAAAAAAATATCGGTAGTTGATGTTGTATTGGAAGCATGGAAACTTTGAATGTGAAGATACTTTTCCAATATTAATTGTTTAGCTGGTATATTCAAATTCATCCAGCTGAACAGCATTGTCTGTCTCCTGGGCAGGGGAAGATTAGCCTGAAAGCTACAGGGACTGCTTCATCTCAGGTAGAATCTATATCAGGCATTCAAAATTTGAGTAATTTTATATGGCATAGAAAGCGATGATAGATGCAATTTTCTGACTACAAATTTAAATGATTTTATTTTCATAACTGGCATTGGAAGTGTTAGTACAACATATTGATTGTAGAGTTACATTCTGGAAAAAAGTAACAGCTTGACACTGATGCCCTCAATCACTGGAAATCATCAAGATAATTGAGAGAGACAACTTCTGGGTCTGCTTCAAATTTATTATTCTCACAACAGCATACGTGGGTCGATCCTTGCTTCACAGCTCAGTTTTGGCCAACTGAGTTGCAGCGAACTGTGCCCAGCCTCCTCTGCCTCTACAAATTTTTCTGTCATTTGTGTCACCAGCACATTGGTCCCTACTCCTTCCCACTGCCTCCCCAATGCTGTTGGTCCTCCTTCCCTCTGGGCAGATCTCTGTACATCCACACCAACAGGAACAGCCTCCCGTTTCCAGCTAGGTCCCACAAAAACAAGTCCTTCTAAATAAAGGAAGGAGATTTTTAAAAACTAAACTAAAAAAACGTAAAAAACCCTCCCAACACTCTAAACAAAAGATGGCATCAGCCATGCCTCTCAATCAGGTTTTATTCCATCCCCGACCTACTTTTTCAGTCTGTCAGTGCAACTGAGATAGTTGTTTTTCTTCCACCTCATCCACCCGATCCAGAAATTCAACCTTAACTTATCCCTTCAGCTCTTCTCCTCCAACTCTTTAATTTTCTATTTCTGGTCTTTCCTTACCCTACATTTATTTCATTCTACTCAGTATTACTCTAAATTCAAGTCTTCTTTTTAAACAAACTCTTCATTATGCTTGGCAATTCAGTTGTTTCTTTCTGTATGTAAGATTTTGTCACAACGATTTTTGCAGAAAGTGAGACTGACTAATAAATAATAACATTTCAATAATGTAATTTTTTTTTTTCTTCCAGAAAATCACGGGGTTTACATGTATGGAGGGAAATTTTACCCTGTAAAAATGGAATTTTTTATTGTTTGCTTCAAATCCAGAAGGGTAAAAAAAATTCTGAAGTATAGTTTCTGCTTCCACCCTCCTCTCATCAAGTATGTTATTATATTTTTATACTACTATGGCTGGCTCCTGTTTATCACTCCCCAAATAATTCAATACACAGTTAATGCATCAAGTCTTGTGTTCCCATCAGCAACAGCAGCTTTTTATCCCCAGTTGTCATCTTCCCTACAAAACTCCTTGTACGTCCACACATTGTGTTACAAAAACATATCTATGCATAAAAATACCCTCTTTCAAGCACTTCCTTTAAATCTGTCCCAACAGGACACTTACAAATCCTTATGCACCTGTCAATCTGTTTAACTTGTTTTTTTACACTAATTGCTTGTGCTTTTCTACCACATTGGCTGCCTGCCACTGCTATCATACATCTTGTACCAGGAGAACAGGATCCATGGAATAGGAACATCTCTTTGGTTACTGAAGTTACATCACATGAAAACACACTCTTTCAGGAGGCTTCTTGCCATGATAACAACAAAAAACAGAGAACAAACAAGCAAAAAACCAACAATGAAGAAAAGCATTTTGGACACCAAATTCTAAACTGTGTTGTAATTACAAGCATATTTGGGCCTGCCTCTTTATGTCAAGCTGTGTATCATTAAGCTCCAGTTCTGATGTGGATGCTCACAATGAATACATTTCTAAAATATTCTATATTTCAAACAAATATCCTTTAAAATTGAATTGAAAGAAGAATCTAAACAGAAGATAATGTTTTCACATTTTTATTAAAATCAGAGTGGTTGCAAATGTCAAACTGGGCAAAGAACTACAAAGAAAATAAGAGGTTAAAGGAAGTTATAGAAGAGTTTATGCTCAAATACGAATTATATATAGAAGTTTGCATATGACTCAAAATTTGTGATAGGGTGTACCTGTTTTCTTAACATTCTTAAAAATTATAACATGTACTGTATAGAATTAAGATGAACTTCACATTTACTATTTTTGTGTCATTTTGAGTAATTAAAGATACATTTTTGAAATAACAGTCCCATTTAATTAGACAACTAAAAATGGATGTCAAAAGTAGAAGTGAAGCAAATCCCTCATACTGTCTTCAATATCATTGTGAAGACTACCAAAAACTATTTTGTGAGAGATGGAAAGCATTTCACCCTCACATACCTCCCCTGTGCTGTCCTCCCTGCAAAAAGCAATGCAAAGGATGTGTATGTGGTGGATACTCATCTTTCTGAGTCCACTGCCAGAAAGCAAAGATGAAACTAGCCCACAAACACTTTCCATGTTGCTTTGCCTCTGCAGCTTAATCAGATGCAAACTTCATTTTAAGTTTGAGAAAAACAGGCCTTGCATCCTAAAGTCATTTGTTATGAGTACGATAAAGAAGAGTCATACACTGATTTCTCAGATCCGTGTAGTACTGTTTATGCTGGCAAGACATCTTGGAAACAGTCCCTATTTTTTGTGGAACTTTTAAGAACAGCCTTATTTTAGAAAAATTATCTTCCCATATTTCTCAGCCATTTCTCAAACACTATGACACGATGCAATTAGCCTGCAACACAACTAGATGCAATTAGACAATAAGAGGGAAGATATTACTCTCTTCTTTTTGGCACTGTATCTGGAATACTCTACGTAGCTCTGGTTGTCCAGCAGATTGCCAGGTTGGTGAGCAGCCTGGAGCACGTGGCCGAGCACGGAGAGGCTGAGGGAGCTGCACTTGCTGAGCTTGGCTGAGTGACAGCAGAACAGCACTTGAACATGGGCTACGGTCCTGGCAGACAACAGTGGGCAATGAAATAGCTGCAGACTGCAGCCTGGGAAATTTGTCAGGACATCAGGGATAACATTTTTGCTGGAGCAGTACTGGGTCAGGTGGCCCTGTGAAGCTGCAGTCTGCCCCGTGGAGGTGTCTGAGGTTTGGCCAACTGAGCCATGACAGGTCCTCTGCAGCGTGGGCAGAAGCACTGCTTGGAGTGGGGGGTCAGACGAGATGACTTGCTCATCTAATGGCACAAGGTAGGAAGGGATTCAAGAGAATATTTAAATCCATATGAAGTGCTTATGGAGCGTGCCTAGCAGTTACACCTGAAACATAAATGTTCCTTACCTTTGACTAACCCTAAATATATACTTCAACTGTGAGCACTATTTAGCTTTAATAACTCTGTTTAAAATTAAAATAGAATAAATTTTTTCTTGACTGAAACCAGAGTTAGACACCTCCTCACACCAATCTTCATTCAGAAAGAATTTAAAAAATATTCATAGCTTTCAATGGTAGTACCTTCTGTGAAGACTGATTCAGAGATTTACATAAGTGGGTCTACTCACACAGTCTGTTCTCATTTGTGTCTTCTCCCTTCAACTGCTTTAATGTTCATTCCTCTTTGTAAAGGTAGGTGCATGGGTGTGAAGGAGATAGGAATTCTATTTCATTCCAGGTGCATCATAGCTTTGCCATCTATATGCTATTCAGATTTTAAAACAAACCAAAACAACAGAACAACCCACTGGCATAAATCCAATCAGTATACCTTTGCTGTTTACAAAAAAGGCTAGAAAAAATTAAGCAGCACTGCTCTTGGATAAGCAAGGAAAAGGTCCATTGTTTCCACATTTATTATGAACGTGCTATCCCCTCCAACAAAAGAAAGCATAAGTACACAACAAAAGCCTTCATGCCAGCAGTACTAAAGGTTGAAGAAAAGTATATTTCAGAACAGCCTCTGACTAATACTTGTAATCTCCCCCACTCCTTCCGAACTTCCGCTTCTTTTCCAGCTCACAGAGCCTCTGCAAGAATTACTTCATGGTTCAGGCTATCTAGGGGTTTTCACGTTGCAGTACATCTAAAGGAGCGTTACTAATATACATTAAAATACTTTTTTGAGGGGGAGATGGAAAGAATCTGCTCATCTAAGGAGATCCAGGAAGGTCACCATTTCAAAGGATTAGAAGGAATCATTTCCATACCTGATAGGACACTTTTTTGTAATTTCTGTACTTTTTTTCTTCCAAATACCATGGGATTTAAGATCCAGAAAACAAATTTTGAGGGAGGTGACTGTTGTATAAGAAGCACAGTAAAACTTAGCAAAAAGTGATGTTAGGAGAGGGAACTGACGCTGTATGTACCAGGCAATTCACAACTGGGTAAGCAGTCACAAGCTGTCACTAATGATGATGTAATAGAGACTTCCTGCCTTACTGAGCTTCATTACCATGGATACAGAAAATATATCAATTCAATTTTTGCAGTTTGGTTTGTTGTGGGTTTTTTTTTTATTATTTGACCAGTAATGTGCTTGCTCTGCTTCACAGCTGAAATAACAGAAAGTTCTAAAACCATGTGGCACTGAAGCTGACAGACATAATGATGGAGTCTGATGCAGAACAGTTTAGCTGGACGCTGCCAATGAACAAACAAGAAAAAAAATCAGTGCTATATTTGCAGATACTCACACAATTGCATGTAAATGGCTCCTTTTCCATACATTTCTACAATTTATTTTTCAAAAACCGTAATTTTAATCAAAATTATTTCAACGGCAAGCTTGATGTTCCTTGTCAAGCAGCAACTTTTCAACACTTTTGGTGGCATGTGCTAATTCAAACTTTTTTAAAAAATGTTTGTGTATAATATATTGCTACTATGTTATATATATAATTATTCTAAGCATCTTTTGTAATGATCTGGAGCCTTATCTCCCCAAGACACACCTTTGTCAGCGACAAAAAAGAATCAGCTCTTCTGTATGTGCATACATATACATATTTCAGCAAAACCAACCATAAGAACGCTTTTATATTGTATGTATCACTTCAGAAATGCAAAATGAGACATCCATTTGGATGATGCAGGAGCTGGAGTACAATCCACTTAATGCCACATTTTATAACAGTGTAATTTTTTTTCCCCAGATTAATCTGATGGGCAATTCTAGCACAGAACAGGAATGCAGTAATTTATCCCACCTCCATCTTATATAATGGAGCAAATCATTACCCACTGTAAGTGAGTTTTAATTTGTCACAGTGGAAGAAGACAATTACAGGTCAATCTGTCAATGGAGTAATTTGAGGAACTAAAACTAGTTGACCTTTCTGGTACTCTCTTCCAGGACCAGAATTGCTCTCCTGCTAAGCAGCAGCAGATGGCCACAGTTCTGCCTCCTTGTGAAAACTAATTTGTTTTTCAGGGTTATTAGATATGTAAAGAAAGAAGATACAAGCAAACCCTTACTTAAGAATCCCAGCCCAGCACTCAAGCACTTCTGCAAAAGGGGCAAGCAAAGTGTCTGGGCTTCATTGAGGTCACCTGTGGCTGCTCCAAGGTCACCTGCAGCTGCTCAACTCCAGCTTTAGCCTGGAGCATCTGTGCCAAGGCAGCTACAGAAATGCTCCTCTTGGCACACTTCCGTGCCAGAAATGGCACACCCCAGTGTTACAGTGCAAGAACAAAAATGGTGGAAGAGAACACCATGATCAAAAAGGTAAAAGCGGAAAAACATGCAAAGGCAAGAAAGCATGAAGTTGAGAAGACGAAAACATTACATGAAAAATTCAGTTCATAACAGTGACCAAAAAATTTTTTAAAACAAAAGCTGAGGTCATGGAAGAAGAACGACAAAAAATCTCTTAAGCTTGGCTAAATCATCTTCTCTTCCACATCATCAAAACAGAATCAAAATAGGGAATCTGGAAGACAACCCTACCACAAAACTGTTACTAGTCAGTTCCCAAAAGCCAAGAAACAATGAAAAAAAATCTACTTCTGTTGTTAATATATTAAATACAGAATCTGTTGGTTTTAATCTGCTCAAATTTCTTTTATTCATGAAGAAGTAACACTGGTGCAATAGAGGAAGCTTTTGCAGAGAAACACTTATGCTACCCCAAAAACTGTATCTTATTTCCCCCCAATATATTTAAGGCATGCAGCCTTCAGTATCAGCAAATCACTTTACTAAGCTTGCACATACTTTAGATATTAATTTTATGGAATGTTTATGTAGTATATTGTATACACAATTAAAGAGCATGATAGTATGTACCTGTATCTTAGGTTGCTTAAAAAGTACCTGATGCTAAGAAAAGGAGGTAACTTTTCAGAAGTCCGCAGTTACTAATAATCTAAACTTTTTCCTTCTTTAAGCATGCTGCATTTATTTTCATGTGAGATGAAGCTGTGTGGCCACTTGGGCAAATAGCATTTTGTTAATATGGTTGAATGTATTTTGATGTCATGCAGAGCAGGCTCCCTAAAATGAATTGTTTAACAGGAATTTGTATTTAACTGTGTTCATAAATAAACAGAGCTTAAAAAAAAATCCACTCATTAGTGGTGAGTGGGAAGCCACTAATTCCCTATTGTAGGTCCTAAGCCAACAATTCCGGCTAGTTTTGGGCTTTCATTTTTAAAGCTATTAAGATTAATCCTTTTGAAGTAAATACAGCGTTTCAAATGAATGTATGAAAACCAAAAGAGTGAGTTCTTGATGGTGCAAAGTGCTTATGCACTACTCACAGTTTTACCAAGAAATTAAAATTTCTGATCAATTTTGATGATATTCACTTGAAGATGTCCAAAGAGAAAACTAATTATCAGCATTCTTCACACACACACACACCTGATGTGACCACAACATAAGATTAGTAAGGAAAGAGGCAAAGAAATTAAGGTCTTCTATTTGAACCTCTTAGCTCTGATGCATGACCTACAGACTAGCATTAAGTCCCTTGTTTACACTTAGTCATCCATGTAAGAGGCTAATCTGACTATACGCACTTTTGGCACTTTTCATCTTCCCAGGCAGATGAACGGATTTTCCAGAAGGACCTTTTTCCCATTCATAATCTGCTGGCAGTACTTACTGGGTCAAAGTCCAAAAAGTTTTCCTTGTTGGAATGATGCAGCATCTTAAATTAATGCTGAAAATTCTCACTACTATTGACTTTATAAAGCATTGCAATGCAAATTATGGCTCTGCAGAGTGCTCACAGACTCTGATCTCACTAATTCCTCTTGTGCATGTCTAAGACTTTACGTAGTGTAGATCAAAAAAGCATATCTATATTAAATTAAATTTATAAAGCATTTATAAAATGATCAAGCTTAATTTACATTGCATCTGGTCTTGATAACAGAAATCATGAATAGGCTACAACATAAACTTAACCCATTCTGTAATTAACAAATGTGGCTTTTGGGGAAAAAATTACTGTCAAGCACATGGGAAGTTTGTAAGCGTATATATGTGTGTGTATACTTATATGTATATGCTTGCACATACACACACAGATGAAGTACTCAGTCTGAAAATTATGCAAGAATTATGCAGGCAGTTCATGTAACTCTAAGTAAAAACTTTTGCCACACAAGTAGGAATTGGAAGGGTCTGTTTCAGATCTTCGCTTTAAGAAAATTCAGAAATACTGCAATTGTGGAACATTAGGGCAATACACACAGCCTTTGTTCTCTAACTTAGTTTTCTTTGCACATATGAGACATCTGCTTGGAGGAAAATGGGAAAATGTCACTTTTAATAAATATACAATGCCTGTGGCAAATTAAAATTGTATTTGACAATCCTACAAAAGTACATAGGAGGCAAGTTTGTTAATGCTGATTATCTTCCAGATCTTCAATAGATTTTCAGCAGCCATTAAAATAGTCATCTTCAAAGAACTTGTCAGGGGAAAAGTAAAATATGGTTATGTGGAACAAATTCCTTCGTACAAAGATTCTTTTTCCATGGTTTCCTACCCAGGATGATCAGTCTTTTTACAAGAAGAGTAAAATGGTTTGGATCACATCTCCTATTGCATTTGAAGATATTGTGTAATTTTCTGACAGTATTCTTTTAATTGTCAAACATTGCATGTCATTTTGCATTTATTTTTTCCCAAGCAAATGCATTAAACTTTGTGGTTCAAATCCTGGATCTTGAAAGCAAATGCGTACATGGACTTCAACAGACTATGCAAATATAAATTATTCCATATATTCATATATTAACATATATTGAAATTATTATTAAGAGTTCGAACTGAAGGAAAGAAAAAAAAAAACCAGCACAAAGGTTGTTATTGTTGTTTAATAATTTACACCTTGAGAACAGAGCATATGGCATAATGAATCTGCGAGGTCTCATGCTACAATGCCTGCCCAAGCCACTTCTCCATCATCTACCAAAACTCTTGACCTAAGCTTTAATAACAGATTGACTTTATAAAAGAGCCCATCTTTCTTGATTGGATTTTAAAAAAATAGCAGGATGAGAAAAATGCTGAAAAACAGCTTTAGTTCCGTATCATCTGTGTTTCTGGACTTAGATCTCTGCAATCCAGCCAGGAACAAAAAATTACTGCCTGTGGAAAGGACAACTTCTGCCCATAGTATACCTGACTTTCACTGAAAGTGCTCCCAAAACAGCAGAGAGCAGCTGGGAAAAAGATTTCCCTTTGGCACAGAGCTTGTCTGAAAATACTTCAATTTTAAAACCACTCAGAAAATATTCTCAGATCAAAATTAAAACCTACATTCTCAAAAAGGCTTCCTGGACATACCTAAAATAGAAAGAAAATGGACAAGTTTTCTATTGGTGGCAGATTAATTGTTGCAAGAACACAACACTGCAACCTACTGATGTAATTGCTCTTCTAGCAACTCAGTGAACTTGTATTTCTGATGCCAAAAGATCAGGTTCAGCCTTTGAAACAGTCCTGAAGGAAGCCATGCAAGCAAACTGTAAAGGGGAACCCTACTACCCCCAAGGGCAGGAATAGGTATAAAGTGTTCCTGGAAAGATTTTAATGATAGGAGGGCACTGTGATACAGACGCTTTTGGATGCTGCTGACACTGTCAGACTTGCCTTCTGTTTTCCTGATGTTTTGGTCTCAAAAATACATCCTTCCTGAAAAACAGTGGATTATTCATGTCCTTCACATCCTTTTTCCATCAGCAGCACACCCCTGAGCGACTGAGAAATTATAAGTTTCTCTTAGGTGGTAAACAAACTCCTATTTTGGCTTTCTAATACCTCTCTTTAAAACTAAAGTATTTTGGAGACCATACCGGCTTCAAAATGCCACAGTCTAACTGCATACGTAAGTAAATCTAGTTCTGGTCAGAAAAAGAATTGTAACCACCTTTGAGCAATTCTTCTGTGTTAACATACACATCCAAAAATAAAAACACTCTAATCAAGCTCCTTAAAGGTCTGAAGCTATCTCTGACACAATTATTTTATATTACTATTATTCCATTTTATAATAAACACTACAATACAGTACACCATATATGATGTATATACCATATATTATATCTTCTGATGTATCAATGTATTAGTGAGAAGACAAGAGACCATTAAGTGGATTATAAAAAAAGTTAATGAGAGCAATGTAGAAATTGCCTCTGCAAAGACCTCTGGCTGTCATATCCACTCTCTGCCCATTATGGATAAAGAAACACTTGGACCTTCTAAGCAGCTATTTGGCAAACCTCTGTATCTTTCATATAGGTAACACTTTCCATGACTTTCTGTGCTAAAAGCTATTTCTATGGAGATGCACAAGGTCATGTTAGGTCATAGGTTGGATTTGATAACCCCAAAGCTCTTTTCCAATCTAGCTGATTCTGTGCTTCTGTAGCACTCAAAAAGGCGACATAAAATGAGCCATTGAGGAAAAGAAGCATCCTTTGTTCTGCAAGTCTTTATATAAATATTGACACAGATAAGGCCAATCTAAGCAGATCAGATTATAAAAAATACTTTGCTGTTTCACACCAAAGAAAAACCCAACACCTCCACCATCCACTAGCACAGTGAATCACACTGATGTCGTGCATCAGTCTACACAAAACATAAACCTCCAGCAGGAAGCCAACAGCTACCTATTGCCTCTTTCAATGAGGGAAGAGACAAGGCACAGATGACTTCTTTCTTCTTTCTTGCTGGTTTCAGATTTTCATTTTGCTTTGTTTTAACCAGTGTTTCTTGCTGTCCATTCATCAATGACACCATGAGGACACATGCCAAGTGTCCAAGACACTGTGAAATGCTATTCAGGAGCTGAACCACAAAACAACCCCTTGAGTAGGCTTTGTTTGGGACAGGACATTCATGAGCTACATGGACAGAGAAGGAAGGCCTCCTGTTGCCCCTGTTGTGTCAGAGATCAGGGGCTGAGAAGTAAGAGAGTGAATTCAGGGACGGACACCCTGGGCTGTGGTGTTTTTGCATGACTTAAGAACAGATGACAAATTACATTTGTGGAGCATCGCACGATAGAGTAGCAAATGGGAACAGGATGAAAAAATATGCAAAAGAAGAGTGAATGGTAGAAATTCATCCTAGGTTCTCAGTTGGGATCATCACTTCTCTCCAGCTCCCACACCTCTGCTAGCCAGCTTGGACTTTTCCAGACAGAAACAGAACTTCTGTCTTTTTGTTTGAGGAGCTGGAGTTCACTGCTCACAGCTGGGAATCAAGAACTGTGATTGCTGCATATGCAGTGGGACCGTATTTTCTATTTGTTGTTCTGGTCCTCTTCTTCACAAAGAATAAGGGAAAATCAATCTAGTGGCACTTTTTTACTTGACAAAGGGCTTTGTTCATGTTCCCTAGAAAGATCACAAACCTCTCCGCATGGGTAAGTGAATGCAACAGGCAGTGCTTGGAAGGCATGGAATTTGCAGGGAACAGCAGAGATGTACAGGGTACATGCATGTATCTACTCAAAACTTGGGAACAGAGCTGCATGCAACACAAACCAGAGCAGATGCAGAGAACCTCAGAAGAATTAAGCAGGGAGGGAAAGAGCGTAGAGATAAAAGCATTTGTATGTATTTACATAGATTAAGCTGGGCAAATTGACAACAAGCCAATATACACTTCTGGAAGTGGCTGGCAGCAATTGATTACAGGAAAAGGAGGGAAGGAAAATCATAACTATCCAAGCACTTCCAGAATATGTAACAAGATTGAACAGTTGAAGAGAAGAAAGATTTTCCAGAGCCACAAAGAAGATCATAAGACCCATGGCATGACTCTCTCTACCTTGACTGGCATGCTACATCAGAAAGTTAAGAAAAAAAAATTAATTTACACTCATTTTTTCACATCCTCTGTTCTGGCTAACATTTCCAGACCAACACAGGTATGTCTCAGAGGCCCCTGTCCTTGCAAAACAGCCCCTAACAGTGCTCCAGACCCCTGGGATTCCTCAACTTCTGCAGGGGGGACGGAAGCCTTTGGGCTTGACCCACTGCTACACCAGACATTCTTCTTTCTCATGGCAAACCCCCAAAGTCATGACAGCCTTCTGAAATCAAGGTTTTGTCTCAACTTTGTACCTTCCTATGGTCTGTTTTTCTTTTAACATCATGGCAGGAATGACCAAGAACTGATTTTGTGCTCATTTCCAGACACAGCAGTCCAGACTCTTATTAACCTGTGTCAGCCATGGCAAGAGTTACACACTCATTTATTTAGTGCATTTATTTCTTGAAACCAGCAACTGTAATAAAGAAACAAGAAAAATAATGATGCTATAGATGCTTAGTTTATAATACTGAAAAAATGAACAAATTTGCTGGTCAGAATGTTATCTTTGATCCACCCCTCCCTGTGATGTATTGTCTCAATTTAAAAGTATGTTGTTGATTATGAAGGCATTTATACTACTGTCTTGTTACACGTAAGATAAACCAATATATTTGTTCACGTATGTAGATGCACACATTCTCTTCCATAAAAACCTAGCAGCTGAATACACTGCTGCAGTGCTCATGGAAACATACTGTTCCTTCCTTTCCCAGTGTCTTAATTCTAGCAGGAATCTCTCATTTGACCTTGGGCAAGGCATTTCAATTCTTTGTGCCTGTGTTTTCTCATCTGCAAAATTAAAGCTATAATACCTACCTACTTCACAAGAGGGACAGTGTTACATTTAATGCATTAATTTTTTTAAGTGTTTTCAGACAAATGGATCAAAACCACTACAGAATGTAAGTTATTATTAAATTATGCTTCACTGATTTAATGCTGTTGCATTACTGTATCTGATTAAATAAGAAAAAAATATTCAAGTGATGTCTCTTGGATACTTTTTTTTCCAGAGGATGAAACTGATGTTCATGAGACTACAGAGGGACTCAAAGTCTCATTTTGGAGAAAGAGAGAAGGTGAGGAAATCTAGTAGTCAACAGAAGTGAAAGAGTCCTGGGGAGAGGATGATTATGAGGGCGTTTCAAGCAATTGTGAAGTAGAGCAACTTGTGAAGCAGAAACTGTGAAACAGAAGGCAACTGCGCCTTGTGCCCCACTGTGACACATCAGCCTGTGGAAGCAATACAGTCTCTGTTCATCTCTGTGCCAGTGGGACAGGAGCATCCCCTCTGCACCACCACGTTCACTGCTGCATTTGGCCTCCGCTCAGAGCAATGATGCACAAGACCTGTAGCCTGGAGTTGCTTTCCCGGTGGATCCGACCACCTCTCAGGCACAGCTCAGATATGCTGTGAATCTGTTCAGTCACGGCAGCCGATCCGTCTGTGATGAGCGTGGCACACAGAAATGTCTGTTGTAAAAAGGGGGATTTATTGCAGGAGGGTTGTTCATACCTGATGCCTCTCCTACATCTCCTCTTGACCTGATGCGCGGATGCCTGGTCTTGTCCTGTGATCTCACATCAGGATCTTGTTGTGGGGGGATAAGGGGAAGGAGTGTTTGGAGCAAGAGCTGCAGGAAGATGAGAAGGGTTTTTGACAGCATGTTGAGTTGGATGTACTGGTGGTGATGCCGCTGGTCCCAATGCCATCAAGGCATTTCTTGTGGATGACAAGGAATCTAGGAAAGTAGTGATTAACATGCATATCAGTGTGATTGACAGGCTACGTTGTCTGCTTTGTGCTAATGTATTGCACGGATAACACCTATTCTAGGCATACCAGAATCAATATATAGATTTAGAGCACAGACTTAAAACAGAAATATTTAGTATCTTTCCCGATAAATAAAGAAAAATTGTTTGATAGATCTATCTGCTCAATAGACCATGGAGATCAGATTCTGTCTCATGAGAAAATGTTTTTGCCTTGCAGGGCTCAAATGGATACTAGGCAACATTCTTTCAGACTGCAGTAGGACCAATTCATTTGCTTTCCCATGCCTCCATCCCCAATTTATCACTCCAAAGGCAAGAAAAAAATAAGTACAACATTAGGTCCGATAACCATCTGATAGTAGTGTGCTATTAAACATACACAAACCAGGGAGCTCAGAAACATTTAAGCCTTCCAAATCTGCCAAGAAGACTGAAATGGAGGTTGCAAAGTCTAAGGTCGTGTATATTTTATGTCCTTTCTGACACCATGCTGCATTCATCAAAGTATCCATTCTCTTTTTCTTTTTCGTTATCAGATCTGCAGAGGCTAGACTACATGCTTTATTACTATACCAGTCAAAGGTCACACAGTCTTCTAAGCAACAACAAGGCTTCTCTAATTTCTTGAGAAAAATATTCCTGATGTGAAAACTTACCACAAAAGCAGTGATGCTACTTTTGTTTGTTTGAATCCCTGCAGAACTGCTGCTGTGTGCAGTAGCTCCTAGAATTAACTTTGTGTGATAATTCTACTTTCTTCTGGTATTACACACAAACATCCCTTCTCAATTCTCTTCATCAAGGCACATATAAGCCTTTCACAATGGCATCAGTTCATTTTTTAATCCATCTCATATTTTAGAGAATTGAAGTAAAGTGCCTGAAGTTGATTTCATAAAAACATCTGTTCTATTTATTTGCTTATTTGGCTGACTAGTAATTTTTAAGTAAGTTCCTAGTATAACTCTAACATATGATCATCCAGAATCAGCCTCCCGCTGCCAAAAATTATCTGTGTCCTTTGATTGAAAGATCAGCCACTTCCTTTGGCATTTTTATGCCAAATGTTAACGCTGGATCCCCTTTTAGCAGCAAAGAAGTAACATTTCACAGTCTGTTACACAGGGAACAGACTACTTTTGCACGTAATTTCAAACAGATCATTAAGTGTAAGGATCTGAATAACCTTATTTCGGAGCGGTAAGCGTGAAAATGTATTGTCGGAATATTCTCATTTAGGAGACCACTACCTGATCTCTCCTGCAGCAAAACACTTCCCTTCCACCTCTCATTTTAGTGACACCACATCTTCTAATACTTACAACTCTGCCTTACAGCAAGGCTGGCTGGAGGAGCAACGATGTGATTTATGTCTGAAAGCCATTTACCCAAAATAAACTACAGTGAAATAAAGTGTGCTCAAAGGTATAATTTCAGGCTACCATTGTCATGGGAAGATAAAGTATGTAAATTTGTATTTCATTTAGGAATAGTGCAGCAATCAATGTTTTCAGTAATATTTGAAATGACTGATTCAGCAGACTGTTGCAGGGAAGTGGGGCTATTTAAGCAGCAAGCTAATTTCCAGATATTATTTTTATGCACAGAATATAGAACCTTATCGATAATCATTTGGCTAATTACAAGGGCAAGATGAAATGGCACTGTGTGTGAAAGAAAAGGTGTGGAGAAGGAAAGAGGGAACCAGACAGAACAATTAAGCAGATACAGCAAAAAGTAAGGATGTCAAGTCATGAGCAGAGTGGGAATTCAGGGTTTGCTGTTAGAGGTGACAGGAACATGAGGAGGCACAGAAAGGATTTTTACCTCCAAGCAGGTAAAAGTGTATCCCCCTACTATGGAAGGGTTTTTTAATGATCTCAAAATGAACTGATTTGAGGATTTTCCACATTTCACTACTCCTGACACCTAAAAAAAACCAAACAAAAAACCCAGCTATATTTAATACTTCTACAGGTTGAAAGGTCTGTTCCAGAGGTTTAGACCTTCTTCCTTGCTATTTCACAAGCAGAAAGGAGAGGGAAGGTGGGGCCGTTTGTTCTGTGTGATGCAGCAAGTACATTTATACCCCTGACATTTCCCTTCCTTTGGCAGCTCCCCCACAGATCACCCTGTGCGAGGAGAATATAGAAGCAGCAGGACAGAACAGCACAGCAATCACAAACCTCCTGTGTCTCTGAAGCTGAGATAGTATCTCTAGCACTGACGCTAAGAAACAATTTCAGTGACATCTGGCAGAATTTGCCAGATGTTAATATGTGAATTCATGCATATTAAGACAGGAAAAAACACACGTCTTCAGTGAATGAACTGTACAACATTGAAGAACTGAGAAAAAGCAGCAGAAGTGAATTTTAAAGCAAAGAAAAAAAATAGCAAATCCTTCATACAACCATTTCTCAAGCACACTTTGCTTCAAATGAATGAGTTGCTCTTTCTTATCTGATGACAACTTCTTAAAATATATTTATGAATTTAAGGCAAGAGATCTTGCCTATATAAATATAAAATAAATAAAAATATATATGAATGAAGATTTAGGAATGTGTTATAGCCAATATAAATACATGACAACTGGTACAGAGAATTTATGGTCCTAAACCCTCTCTAATCATCTTTTTGTTAAAATATAAATTCCCTTGTCAGTAATGAACATAGATATATTTAACTCCTTATGTACAACTGAGGAAAACTGTCAAATTAAGTCACACACATCAAAGATCTATAGCCAAGTAAGGAAAGTGTTTATTAACTTTGCCTATTGCAACTCCACATTTGTCTGTATTGAATTGTACCTGTTTTCTCCAGACTGTTTCTCCAAGTCATCATGATCGTATTCAATTTTAATTCCATCTCCCAGCTAACACCAAGGAAAAAATGTCAACCCAAACGTACAGATTGTGTCCTGAACTGCTGTGCACATGTCAGATAGAAAGAACATGCATTTTTATTTTTAGATTACAGCAGAAATGTTCACAGATTATGGCCCCAAGTTTGCCTGTTTCTGACTTTCAGAAGGATTTGAAATGTATTACTCTAAACTACTCAACTGCAACTCCTACTGCAAAAGCAACCTGAAGCTACAGGATACCACCAAGAGTGAGCTACCAGACACATTCCACGTGGAGTCTTCGACAAACAAATTAAGCAGCCACTGCTCCCACAGTCTCTGCTTCAGATCATTCACTGAACAGGACACATCTGTCAGCTTTCAGGCTCTGGTCACAGTGACAGGATTTCCTTGACATGATTTTGTGTTTCTTTTCTGTCTCATTGATACATCCCTGTCTCACTCTCCCAACACTGTCCACACGGGCACCTATCAGGCCTGTTGTGCAAAGCCATTGCTAAGTTCTCCTCCTGAAGTGTTTCAAGAAGGAGAGTGTCAGGTCCCAGCTCGGATTCTACTAGATGATGGTACCACCAGCGCCAGACACAACTTCTGTGGCCTGTGAGAAAGCCACCAAAGCCATTTACCCAGGCCACCACTTGCAAAGTGGCACATGCCTGCACCGTGGGCTCCCCTGCACAGAGGCACTGAACAGCATCCATCCTGATCATTCAGGATCATGGGGAATTTGACACCTGCTTCTCCTCAGGACTGCAGGTGGTTTGAGGTTATATTACTACTGATATTACTCCTACTAGGAGTAGCACTATTAGTACTACTCCTACTACTGCTATTACTGCCAGAAACCTTAATTATGTAATAATTATCTCCCTTAATACTGAAATGTCATTCTTTCAGATTTAAATCAACCATGACTTCCAGACTGAAGACTCTTCCATAATAAACAGAAAAGTAATATTCTTTTTTATTCCATTTTCAAATTTTCTTCCATTTTCATTTCATTTTCAAATAATACATATTTTTCCACCTTTTCTTCCTGATGTAACTTACAAATTCCACCCTAAAAACATTTGGAGACTCATAACTGTGATTTTACCACTGCTGCTAATCTTACATATAGATTGACATTTGAGTCAGGTTTAATATAACAGATGAACCCAACTGCTGACTGGTTCCAGTTATGTTAAGATGTTCAGTGACTTGTAAAAATAGCAAAAAAATTACTTCTCTGGCAGGCTGAGGAATTAACACCATACTGAAATACAGACCTCTTCTCATCTTGCTTTCTTTGTTGGGGAGATCTTTTCATCCATCTGTTATTAAGAGTACTCAATACAAGAAATGAATTTATGGGATGTGGAAAAAGGAACAGGCCATATGGGAGGACTATAGGAAAATTGTCAGAGTGGGCAGGGATGTGACAAGAAAGGCCAAGGCCCACTTGGAATTAAGTCTGGCAGAGAACATAAAGAACATCAAGTAGGACTTCACAAATATATCAGCAGCAAAAGGAAGATTAGGGGAAATGTGGGGTTGCTGCTGATTCAGTTGGTTGTCCTGGTAATGGAAGACACAGAGAAGGAGAAAACACTGAATGCCTTCTTTGCTGCAGTCTTCACTGCTGAGGATGGCTCTCAGGGGTCCCAGAACTCTGGGATAAGAGAAGAAGGCTGGAGAAAGGAAGACTCCCCCCAGGTCGTGGAGGGTTGGGTTAGAGATCACCCAGGCAGACTAAACATGCATAAATCCATAAAATCGGATGGGATGCACCCACGAGTGCTGAGGGAGCTGATGGATGTTGTTATTCTGCTGCTCTCTATCACCTTTGAAAAATGGAGAACAGGAGAGGTTCCTAATGACGGGAGGAAGGCCAATGTTACTCCCATCTTTAGATAGGGCAACAAGAAGGACCTGTGAAACTATCAGCAAGTCAGCCTACCTCCATCCCTGGAAAGGTGATGGAGTGGGCCATTCTGGAGGTCATCAACAAACATGTAGAAGAAAAGGTAATCAGGAGCAGTCAGCATGGATTCACCAAGGGGAAATCATCCTTGACAAATCTGATAGCCTATATCATGACAAAGCTGATGAGGGGGGAGCAGTGGGCATTGTCTACCTGGACTTCAGCCAGGCTTTAGAGACTGCCCCATGAAATCCTTGTAGGTAAGCTCAGGAAATGTGGGCTCAATGAATGATCAGTGAGGTGGATCAAGAGCTGATTGAATGGCAGAGCTCAGAGGTTGTGATCAAAGGATTAGGATCCAGCTGGAGGCCTGTAGTCAGCAGTACTCCCCAAGGTTCATTACTGGCTCCAGTCTTATTCAACGTGTTTATCAACGACCTGGACAAAGGGGAAGAACGCAAGGAACCATCAGCAAGTTTGCTGACGATATGAAACTGGAGGAATGGCTGATACACCTGAGGGCTGCACTGCCATTCAGCAGGACCTTGATAAACTGAAGGATTAGGCAGAAAGAAACCTAATGACGTTCAGCAAGGGCAAGTGTAGGGCACTGCACCTGGGGAGAAATAACCCCAAGCACCAGCACAGGTTGGGGGCTGACCGACTGGAGAGCAGCTCTGCAGAGAAGGACCTGGGAGTCTTGGTGGGTGACAGACTGACCATGAGCCAGCAGTGCCCTTGTGGGCAGGAGGGCCAATGGATTCCTGGGATGCGCTGGGAAGAGTGTGGCCAGCAGGTTGAGGGAGGTGATCCTGCCCCTCTACTTGGCCCTAGTGAGGCCACATCTGGAATACGATGACCAGTTATGGACTCCTCAATACAACAAAGACAAGGAGCTACAGGAGATGGTCCAGTGGAGGCCACAAAGATGATTTGGGTGTGGAGCATCTCTCTTATGGGGAGAGACTGTGGGGGCTGGGCCTGTTTAGTCTGGACAAGAGAAGACTGAAGGGGGATCTCATTAATGCATGCAAATATCTCCAGGGAGGGTGCCAAGAGGACGGTGCCACACTGTTTTCAGTGGTGCCCAGTGACAGGATGAGGAGCAATGGCCATAAAGTAAATCACAAGGTTCCACCTCAATGCGAGGAAGAATTTCTTTTTATCGATGGTGGCAGAGCACTGGAACAGGCTGCCCAGGGAGGTCATGGAGTCCTCCTTTCAAAACCCACCTGGACACATTCCTGTGTGACCTGCTCTGGATGACCCGGCGTTGGTAGGGGGGCTGGACTAAATGATCTCCAGAGGTCCCTTCCAACCCTAACAATTCTGTGATTCTGTGATTTATCTGCCAAATCACTGTTGCAACACTGAGTGCAAGAGTCGTGAACAATTCCTTCATTTACTCCCTCATACTTTTGCAAAATATGAATGGCAAAATGCATGTTTGCTCGTAACTGATTAACATCAAACCATTTTAATTTCTACTGTTCTTGCAGAATTCAAGTTACATACAGATTATAAGAATGTAATGTCCCTTCTTGTCTTCATTTCACTATGCACTTTTCTCCCTTGTCTTGCCATCTGTTTAGGTGTTGGGTTTTTTTAAGCTCTACTATTTCACACTACTAAGACTGCAAATTTCGAGCTGAAAAGGGAGTGGAGTAACATGTGTAATTTTGACTCATTAACATGGTTAAGTAAAATATTCAATCTGTAGCAATTTTAATTATCTTTGAGGTTTCCTATTAAGTAATAAATCCAGCAACCTCATACTTAGTTCTTACACAGAGGTTTTCACCATGGACAAAGCAAGAAATTATCAATCTGACAGAATTTCAGATATTCTTGAAATTCCTTCAATGCTTCCCACTCAGGCTCAAGTTAGGTCATCTTCCTATACAATCACAGACCACATAATGGATGAGTCTGAAAGTGATATATGGGGAATCATCTAGTTCAACCTCCTTGCTCAAAGCAGGGTCAGAAAAACTAAGTTGTCCAGGACTGTGTCCAGTGGTGTTTTGAGAATGTTCAATGACGGAGACTATAAAACACCTCTGGAAAGCGTTCCAGTGTACAGCCACTCCCACAGTAAAGTAAAAAAAAAAAAAAAAAAATCTTATATTTAGGTAAAATTTTCTGTGTTTCACTTTATGCCCATTGCCTCTTGTCTTCTCAATGGCCATGAATGAGAAGTCTAAATGTTTTTTCTTTACACCCTACCATCAGACATTTATAATCCTCAATAAGCTTTCCATGACCCTTCTCTTTCAGGCTAAATAATCCCAGCTCTCTTAGTGTCTCACATACGAGAAATCCTTGTACATTTGCTCCACTAAGTCCATATCCCTGTTGTATCAGGGTGCCCGGAACTGGCACGCCAGGTCTCGTCCCACAAGTGCTGAGTAGACAAGAAGGATCACCTCCCTTGACCTGTTAGCACCACTCTTCCTCATGCAGCCACACCAGGAGGCTGTTGGCCTCCTTTGCTGCAGGGGCACAGTGCTGGTTTTTGGTCAGCTCAGTGTCCACCAGGACCTTTGAGGCCTTCTCTGGAAAGTTGCTTTCCAGCTGGTCAGCCCTAGCATGTACTGGTGTTACTGCTCCCTGTGAGAAGGACTTCACACTTTCCCATTGAACTTCATAAGGTTCACTTCTTCAGCCCATCCAAGTCCCTCCCTGCCTCAAGGCACACACACCTGGTTTGTCAGCCATTTCTCCCAGATTTGCATCATCTGCAAACTTGCTGAGGGTACAGTCTGCCCCATCATCCTGATGACTAATTAAAAGGTTAAGCAGTACTGGCCCCTGTACTGATGCCTGGAGTACACCAGTGGGGTCTGATCTCCAGCTAGGCTTCGTGCTGCTGATCGCTACACTTTGAGCCTGTCAGTTCAGACAGCCTTCAGTCCACCCCCACAAGCCCCTACTTCATCAGCTTGTGAGCTCCTTGATCATTTATATTTTTCCGAAGTTATCAACAATGCTCCTCAGAAACATCCTGAGCTGCTTGTGCCCTTCTGTGTTGTCCCTCCAGCAGGCATGAGAGTGGGACAAGCCGCCCATGAGATGAAGAGATGATAGCTCAGTATGGTAGTTGCACTTTACCTTCATTCTAGTGAGTCATCAAATGCCATCTGGTTTGCCTTCTTTTACATACAGCATTTCAAAACTAAATTTTGAACCACATTTTGTACGTAATGTGCTCCAAACCACTTAACCATCTTGGTAACCCTCTGCAGGACTCATGTCATTATGGCAATATCTTACACTCAAGAGGCCTTTCAACCCAATCTTGTTGAGTTCCCTCTGCCTCCAGTCATCAACCACTACTCCAGTCTGAAGTCATCTACAAAGTTGAGAAGGGTGCACTCCATTCCATCCTCCAGGTCAATAATATAATAAAGGAGTTACACAAAATCAGCTCCAGTGCTGGTCGATCTCTGAAGGACACTGCCCAGTCTTTGCGGTCTTTTGGAGGGATATAGTTAGATGGCTAGGCTCTCAGTGACATGCTTTAGAATTTAAAAAGAGTATTTATAATGTTTATAAGCCATCTTCCTATTTAAGGATCTGTCTCTGTATTTTTACTGACCCATAAAATTCAGTTTAAATATATTGTTACACTACCTTACTGATTTCAAAAATTTTGAGGACTCTGATCAACTTCATTCTTTAAGAATTATTTGCTCTGTTATACACACAATTTCAACTAATATTTGGCACAGTCAGAAGTGTGACATGAATTGCAGTTACTAGAGGTAAATTTAAAAGCTTCTTAAGAAATACATGCTCAGTGTCTTGCTATTAAAAAGAAGAAAAGGGAAAGTTTTAGATAGATAAACCACATTCATAAGTGTGAAGTTGTTAACAAGGTATATTTCTTCAAAGTCAAATGGAACAATATAAAGAAAACCACTACTCTGCACAGGACAAAAAGGCAGGAAATTAAATTTCCCTGCAAAAGGGTTGACAGGCACTGTGGTCCTTACTTGACTGCTACACATTACACATCTCTTCTCTATTTTGCTAATGCCATTCATTACGGATGTTGAAAAGTCATGAGTCAAGCTCCAATATACCATGAAACTGAACCTATCATCATAATAAATTCTTATTGCTTATTTACCTTTAAATTTCAGAATGCACTCCTATTACCTTTTCAAGTTTTACTCTGTAACCACACAAGAGACTGCATGTCTATTTTTAAATGAAAGCATTAGCATGGCTTCCTGACCATTCATCACACTACATTCCTCACCACCCCCAGTACTCACTTCAGAGCTTTCTCCTGCTTCGTTTTTTTCTTTTGTGCTATGGAAAGTGTCCAAGACATCAGCTTCATTTCAAGGACCCAGAGTCTTCCCACATTTCCTTATGCTCCAAAAGAGACAGAGTCAAAAGAAGTGAAGGATGATCTGGGGCAACCTCTACATGAAATAATAATGGAAGCAGCAATTTTATATATCAGTTCAAACAAATTTGAGGAACTGGTACTGGAAAGAACGGCCTGGGTGTGACCCACCTGTGCATTATGCATTGGGAAATGCAAGAAGTGGACTGACACTCAAGACAAGGAATATCAAGACTCTACATGCATATCCCAGTGAAGGCAGAAACCACTGTCATGAATTTCTACTTGTGGTATCTAGGACAAGAAATTTTTCATTGACCCAAGTAAAATTCAAAAGTAAAAGAAAGCTTGGGGGTTTTGCTTTAGGGGGATTAAGTTGAATTAAGTCTTCTGAAATGTGATACTTGGGATTGACTTCCTCTTTCCAACCAGATCTCAGCTGTGCAAGTGTCTCTTCTGACTGAGGCATCTGCAGGCTTTTGACCAGATTCATTCCCCATCTCTGAATCCCTTCTGTTAGGCCTGTATTCATATTTATGATGGAGTACAACTCATACATAAATATATCACTGATTTATCCAATATCTGTTTATAATATTGTATCCACAATTTTCCATTTCATTCATTATGCATTACACTTCGATTTTAATGTATTTGCTTTTGTGATGCATCTGCCCACAGAGTGGGAATTTTAATTGAAAACTAAGCTTGAACTCACTTAGAATATTTGAAATTTAGCATATCATTTTATATTATCTTACCAAATTAATTACATATGATTACATATGTGTGATATGATAGCCTGAACTATGGCTGAATTACCACAGTGATGATGAACAACAAATTGCTAAGTGTGGGAAACGTGACTGTGATTAGACTGCCAAAGGATCAGTGTTGAAACAGTCCTGTTTAACATTTTAATTTTTATATTGAAGAGATAAACAACTGGTTAATTTGTAAACATAAACAACTGAAAATTTGCTGATGCTATTAAGCTAGGTGCTACTGAGAATACTAACGAAGGCGAGAAAATAATAGCAAGGAACTTAGTTTAGAAATGTGTTTGGAAAAAAACAAAAGAGATTAAATTTTCAAAGACGTGAAATCATTTATTAGCAAAAGCATCCAGCAAAATTAAAATATCAATAATAAAGCCAATCTGAACACAGTTCTAGAAGCAGCATTGGAAGTGGAAAATTAGATAAATGTGGATTCTACAGTGGAAGTAAAGAGAACACATATTAGGTAACACAGGTGGCTGCTGGGAGGGAGCAGTCCCTGAGGCACAAAGATTGGTTGCCATTAGTGGGTTTACTTCTCAGACGCTAAATGGATGGTTTGTCATGTAAAAACCTAGGGAGTGTCCTGGCATTCCATTAGGACACCGACTTGAAGGTATTTCCAAGATTAAGAGGAGACTGGTTCATGAATAGGAAGGAGTAAAAAACCTAAAAATACACAGTTTTCTGATGCAGATGGTCAACAAGGTAATGATCTCCACATACCTGAACAGCACAAACAACAAATCCCTTTCTATACGGCCAGATGCATAGTGTGATTCACGTGACTAAACTTACAGAGTTATGCTGAATATCGTGGCTTAGTATAGACCGTGGAAAGAAGCAGACTATTGCAGTACAGGATTCACTGCATCCTAAAACAGACATCTGAATGTCTTGACTGTAAAGGCTGACCAACTCAGACACACATATCCAAAAATAGGTGTGATGAATCAGATATCAACCGTGCATCCATTGCCACTTCTCAGTTCAGTTCAGCCTTCATGAGCCCTATCTGTACATAGGTATCCTGGTTATGGATCAGCTCTTAAGAAGGCAACTCCATAAGGCTAAACTAGCGGTGCTTACATAAAACTAAGAATGAAAGCACTCTCAGTAGTAATCACGAGTTTATTTACACAAGTTAAGTGTAAATAAAAAGTAATAGGGACAAGGAGAATGGCCTTAAGCCAAAGAAGAGTAGATTTAGATTAGACAGTAGGAAGAAAGTCTTTACTACAAGGGTGGTGACAAAGTCGAACAAGTTGCCCTAGAGAGGTTGTGGATGCCCCACCCCTGAAATCCTTCAGGACCAGGTTGGCTGGGGGGCTCTGAATCTAGTGGAAAGTGTTCCTGCCCGTGGCAGGGAGGTTAGAACTAGATGATTTTTAAGGTCCCTTCCAACCCAAACAATTCTATGAATCCTTGATTCCATGAATGGGAGCTTTAGAAATATCATCATTTCAAATTACCTAGTTTTATTAGCAGTTTTCTTGCAGAGACTAAAAGAAATGTCTATAAAGCAAAAGAGCTCTCATACAGGACAGCTGAAACACAAAGCAAGAAAACAGTTATTTGGATTTTATATTCATAACTAGCCACGATCCCACATATTTTCCTTTAGTACTACATAGCTACACATATTTACACATTCAGGCTTTCTAGGTAAATGAGGCCAAAGAACAAAACGTCTGTCCTATTTCTATTGAGAGAAATGTGTATTGACGTATACAATGTTCTGTAAATAAAGATTAACAATCTTGCAATGATATGCAAAACACTGTAAAATCTTAAAATACTCCTTATTTTTCATGCTGAGTTTTTGTCATCAAGGGGAGAGGTTTTAAACTTCTTTTAAGCAGAAAAGGTCATACTGTGCTTCTGTCTATCAAGAATATTCAGACTGAGACAATTATAGTCTAAACTCCTTATATTTTATGAGTACAATATTTTAGGATACAGCCTGTATCTCAGGATCACGCCAAGAAGGAAGAGTAAGAGTGTGCTGGCAACTCAAGGGCATGGCAAAATTTCTACAGACGCTTTTACCTTCAAATAAAATTTTAAAATAAATAGCGCTCTCTTCCTGTATCAGATTTGTATCCCATTTGCTCTTTGGGCCTCAGCAAGTCAGTAGGAACAGCAGAGCAAATTGCTATGGGAACCATGCTTCTACAATGTGAGGTTATAGTAGGAGTCAAATAAGGGAAGGGAGAATGCTGGTGCTCCTCTGTTCTCTCTCCCGAAAGCTAATTTGATGGATGCTATAACTCCTGAAAATTCTGCCTTGCAGCAAGAAAATAAAAGCACTTCCTCCATTTGCCACAGCCAATAGAAAGTGGCAAAATGAACACGATCCGTAACCAGTATACAGAGATCACTGTGTGGTCTTAAATCTAACAGAGAGCATTATGTATTACAACTGAAATACAAAATCAGCAAAGTTTAACTAGAAATAACATGTAAAATTGCCTATTGATACAAGTTTGTAAAAAAATGAAGTAAATTCTCTTCACCTTTGGAAGACTGAATAAAGATTGCACATCTTTCAAAAAGATAAATTACAATTCTGAGGGAGACGGGTGAACCTGCTGTAGGAATCTCTTGATGGATAGAGCGACTGGTCCATGGAAGGCTAATGAAGTCAATATTACCATATTCTGCAAATTAATCTACTGCTAGCTTTTTGACCCAGTTAGGACAGCCAACAGTAACAACAAAAACTAGGCAAGAAGAACTAGAAGTTCTTGTTATAAGCATTCCACAGAAGTCCTAAGACTTCTACCACCATGCCGATCACTGCCCAGATTAAAACTGTTGCTGACGTATCAATATCTACATGCAAGCATCCCTTTCAAGGCCAACGTTTTCTTCTGCATTTCAGTCATCTGCTTTTCTCTGCTCTTTGGTGTGTAAGTTGCGCTACAAAGGAGAGGCTTTCTGGTATTTCTACCAGTTCCTCCCATGATTTACCACATAGAAAGTTCTTTGTATGACTGATTAATAACTAGATCTTAGTCCCAGGGACAAAACTTGGCACATCACCTGGCTCTAAAGCATGTCTGTATTACAGCACCACTATGATTGCAGCTACCAGCACAACAAAATTAAGAGAAACAACTATCTGACTTTTACATATTCCCATTGCATTTCTACCCACCCCACAAATTATATGTCTTAATTAATACTGGTTTTAAGGTTTTGGGGAGAGAAGCTTACACTGAAGTAAATTATTTTGGCTGTGGCTGTGGTTTCTGTCTACATAAACTTTAAGGTGAGATCTTTTTAAGGCACCTTTGCCTTGTCCATTTCAGTAAAAAAGTCCTTTATGTAAATGAGAATTGGATCAAGAGTATTTTTCCCACTGTTATACCTAATGTACATATAATGTACCCACATTATTGCTTCGATCAGTAAGGTTTAAATAATTTAACAGGTATCATATAAATACTATAAAACAATTTCAGCTACCTGTCAGATCTTCATGTGAGTTTTCTTATGTATTGAGGAATTCTTATTTCTATTTGGTTTTTTTCAGAACTGGGACATCATTTGGAACAAAATGGTGAATGCAATTCAATGTCTCTGCCTTCATATAAAAAATAAACAATTATTTAATTGGAGATAATTTAATCACAAAACTGAGAAAATAATCACAAAAACCTCATGATCTTCCTCAAATTATGCAATTAACATAGTTTTCAGAAAATCTTCCATTCTAGCCTGAAATCTATGAAATGCACTTGGTAGAGTACTACCAAGCAATACTGGATCCACTCAGCAACAAGAAGCCAATTCCAAACAAAAATGTGAATAGAAATTCATTTCTCTCTTCTTCCTGTTGCTGAATTCCTCTGGAGTCAAAATCCTTGACTACAGCTTCAAACCCCACTTCTTCAAATACAGCACTCTGATCACATTTGTGTCTCTAAACTTCTTGTGGTTTCGCTGGTACTAAGCCATGCACTCCTCTAAAGGAATCCTGTGCTTGGAAGTTGCTCGGAAGACATTGGGGTGACATTTTTCCTGATCCTTCTCGTTTTAAAACCCTGTGAAACGTCTACCTCCTCTTCACAACATTTCAGAGGCCTGCTGTTGATGACTCCTTTCTCTTGGATCCCTGCCTCTCTCCTCACTGCGGGCAGATGAGAAATCACAGAGCGCCCGAGTCAGAGGTCATGGCAGGAGGCAGGAGCTCTGGAGCAGCAGCGATTTGAGCCAAGACAGAGCATGTGCTGAGAGCGAAAAGACCCAAGCACTGGAAAACGAGGATAAGAGCCACAAATTGAGAAAATGGGCAGCAGGACTGAGCACTTTGACTACGAAGGGTATAGAAGGTCTGGAGAATAACTAGAAGAATTGGGTAAGAACACCCTCAGAGAACAGCGTTGCATCCCTTTTTTTCTTTTTTTTTAAATTCCAGATTACTTCTCTACATTTAAAATATTTACTGTGCCATCAAACAATAAAATGTTTCTAATGGTATGGTATCAGTTTATATCAGAGAAATGGATAAATGGTACATGAAAGTAAAAAGCAATTTTAGTTTAAAAGATCACCTATGCAAAAAAAAAAAAGAGGAAAGTTTAATTTTGATGCAAAGCCAAAATCTCTAATCCTTCAGTGGAACTAGTCAAATCAATCAAGTGGTCCTACCACCCCCTACTTTGAAACAAACCCTGATTTACTTCTCCTGCCCCATGTGTCCAAGCAGGTCGCCATTCTCAGATCAGTTTGTGAGGCTGCCACACTTTACCCTGGCTAAAAGTGATCCAGAGCTGAACAATAGGGTTTGTGGGTTTTTTTTAATTCTTTGATTTCAGAAGGCCTCTGCATTGTTTTATCACTGCTTTCCAGTGAAAGTTAAGGAAATGGCAAAAATATGTCTGAGAATGACAGCAGAATGGAGACGTTACTGGGGGCATTTCTTTAGAGACTGCACAAGAGGCAAATCAAAATCAAGCAAATTGCTCCAAAAGCAACAGTATTCACCAGAGACTTGGATCCGTTCAAACATAATACACCAGCACAAAACCTTGAAGTTGCCCTAAATAAAGCATACTTAAATGCACTAACTTTTCCAGAATCTGATTGTTCTGATGGACCTCCCTATTTATGTTCAAATTAAAAAAGGGGCATTTTATGAAACTTTCACGATAAAGATCACAAGACATGTATGTGCAGAATTTCACAGAAGGAAAACATCCATGAGGAGATATGAGCAGGGAGGTGCAGAACAGGAACAAGTAATTTGTGAAGTTCTGCAAGTGGTTTTCATGTTATTAGGAACAGAAAATCCTAAATACTGGATTTTGACATGAAAGGGAATTCTGAAAAAAATTCATTTTTCATTGACTGGAACGCTTAATCTTCATAAAAACCAATAATTTAAATTTTGATTTTTTTTTTATTTTGAATAATGTGGAATATAGAGAAAAACACTGCCATCTCAATTGAAACTAATTTTGAAAGGAAAATGAAAGTGCATGCAATTTCAAAAATTATGTGAAGACTATCCAAACTATCTTTCCTTGATTTTTGAAACTAAGGCATGGTGATAACAATGTGGTTTCACAATTTTTATGATTTTGAAATAAATTGTGCTCGGCATGAATAGCTTTCCTCACAACTTTTTCCTTATATAGGAGATTAAAGCAAGATCAGCGAGCAGGACGTCGCCCCAGCATCATAAAATTGCATCTATGGAAAAGCTTTAATTGGTGAGGCCCTTCCCAGGCAGCACATGGCATCCTCAGCTCAGGTGAGGGACAACCTGGGTGTCCACAGGGCTGGCAGGGAAGAGTTTCCGGGTCTGCACTCCGGGGCGCTGTGCTGCCACCACCCTGCCTCCCAACACACCAGGGGGTACTGCTGGCCTGGTTTCCAGCTTTTTCTGGCTACACCAAAGAAGAAAATTTTGTAACCAATAAAGATAAGGTGGGGATGGTGGGAAGTGAGCTCTCTGGACCATCTGCTGAAATCCACGGAGAGCCAGAGTTGATGGAAATGCATTGTTACTACAGGGTTTTACATTAAAATTCCCCCCGACACCTAGGGTAGTCTCTAGCTGACGTAACAGAGACCTCCACATCGGAGACATCTGCATCTACAATAGCCAACTGAGGATCCCTTTATACTTCACAGGAAAAAAAATAGGCTTTCTCTAGTATACAATTCTTTTTATCTTAAAAATAGCCACCTAAAATAGGTTAGATGAATTTTTCCACAGAGAAGTGCTTACTCCTTGATGGCAAAAGAACCCTGGCACACTCACTAGATGAAGGGAGATATGCCCAGCCCACATTTCCAAACCCAGGTCAGATGAAGCCCAGAGCCCTTCTGCCCTGGACGTGCCTGGGAACATCCCTGGCTTCACAGCGCCAAATCCCTCTCCTGGGCTGTCAGCCCTCATTGGATTCATCAACCAGCTCCTCTGCTCAAATTCCTTATGGCTCAGAAGCAGTAACAGGAAAACAAAAATGCCAAGCCCAAATAATTTTTCTCACACCAGATGTCTGCATGTACGCTACTCATATGTGTAAGGTGCATTAAACCCAGCAGTTTCAAAGGCCTGAAATAAATGAAAGGTGACACTAAGAAGATAGAGCAAAAAGACAGAATTACATCAGTGAATAAAGACTGAGTATTTTGGGGCCAAAAGGTAAGAAAAGCTACATTTCTTTCTGCTATAGGAGAAGTGGCTCAAATAACATTTAGAAAAGGTTAACATAAGGTTACTGTGCACCCTTTGTACATCTCTGAACCCCTGCTACACTGAAAAGCGAAACATTAGAATAAAACTGAAACTGGATAGCTTTCATGACAGTTCAAAAGAATTTTTTGTAAGGAATTTAGCCAGGCTTATCATCATTTTTTCTTAAGTATATGTTTTGGAAAACAAAGAGATATTGCCAGGAATCATAATTAAGACTTTTTTGGGTTGAAAAGTACAGACAACAAAACACTTCTCTTTCTGTTTTCAGTTAGACAGTTCCAATAATACGGATAGTGATATGACAGTTTAGGAAAGCTAAAATTAGCATTTGACAAGGATTTCATTGTTCACAATTTTCATGCCCACAGTACTGTACTGAGAAACTGGACTCTCTGAGAGGCAAAATAGAATACCTTGTTCAGGTGAATGTCAGATGTCAAGAACTGGCTTACCAAGTACATGGTCTTTTAATAACGTCCTAGGGTAGCAATTTACAGAAGTTTTCAAACTGTCAAGTCTACAAAACATGATGCTTTTGTTTCCTGTGCCTGTCTTGGCAAACTGTTTCATACAACATCCCAGAAAGCAAGAGTGTACAAGGCGGAGTTACACTTCACCTGCAAGGGGTTGCACACACAAAAACCAACAGCTATTTTTTCTTGTTTATTAAATAATACTTGTGATGTATACTAATGTCATTGTAAAATGTCTAGCTTTTAAGTAATTAATGTGCACATACAATCCAAAAACAGTGTAATGGTTCAGTTTATTGCATCTTAAGCCTGAAGCAGATTTTTTTTTTTTTTTTCTTATTTAGGTAGGATAAGAAAACCAGCATGCCTTGAAATTTTCACTTTAGAAATAATTTTCTTATCAAAGCCACTTTAGTGACTGCTGGGTTTTAGGGGGTTTTGGGGTTTTTTTGCATTTTTTTAATAAGAACATAAAGATAGGCCTTTAAATTAGCTGACACACAGTATTGTGTTATTGTGTCATTCCATTACAAAGGAATTGTTTTACTAACAAAGAAAAGACAACCAGCTTTTAAGTCAGACTGGGACATGTTGCAGCATTCCTGTCAGAAATGATACACATTAGGATAGACTCAGCCAAGTGTCAACTAGCAATCTGAGTGCAAATCAGCACTACTCAGAAAATCCCAGTGGTAAAGTCTATTTGTTTGCTCAGGCCATGCCCTAATTACAGCATGTAAACCTTTCTTGCTAACACCTTTGCTAATAAAGCCCCAGCTTCACATCCCTTTAACTGGCTACTAACTCAGAAAACTAGGTAAGAATGGAAAAATAACTTTGAAAAACCAACATATTGTTCTTTACACACCAGTAAAACTATTTTTAGATTTGCTTAAGCCTGTAAGAATCCACCAGCCTGATCACCCTGAGGACAGTGTAGAAGGAGAGACTCCAGATGTCAGCCATACGGTGAAAGACAGAAATAAAGTGATGCTCAGACAGCTCAATTATACCTGGCTGCCCACCCCCCATGGGTGAAAATCTCAAGGGCATAATTTCCCCTACTGCACTAAAAAGCTGCTCCACGGCTGGATTCACAAATCTGCAGAAGGCAGCTTTTCTCCCTTCCCGTGTCCTTTGTCCAACATTTCAAGGATCTGAGCTCTCCACACAGCCCAGGTTCAGCCATCCTTCAGTCAGAGGCAGGAAAACAACTCCACAAGCTGCCACTGCTTGGGGCGGCTGGAATAGAGAGACACATCAGTCCTGTTAACACCGTCCTTCTGCTATAAATAAATAAATAAACATTGCAGACATGGATGTACCATTGACAGATAAGCAGCCATTTACCGAACTACAAGATAATTTTCATTTGCTTGCTTTTCATTCTTAATGAATATTTCAGCTTTTTTGTTTTTACGTGAAAGTGCTACATCATGAGTTTTCAAGGGAGTCCCACTTAAAAGGAATTGACAACACAGTAATTAGGAAATGCACATTTAATCATGGGAGACCTGAGAGACAGCAGTCAAAGAAAGCATTCCATTCTCAGCTCAGCGCCAAAGCCACCAGGTTATAAAGTACTCTGCTGAAGGAAGTTTTCCCAAAGGCTCCTGATGAAACAGCTTCATTTCACACAAAGAATTCAGACAGCTCTTGCAAGAGCTCTCCCCTTGCCTCACGGTTACCACTCACACTCTGGAATAGTGACAACTTAATTAGTTGAAATAAAGCAATAGCAAAGCCAAAGCATGAAAACCCTGCACAAAACACCCTACCTTGGGGCAGGACAGTGCTCCCTCGTGAGCAGCAAGAGAATGTGGGTTCAAAACTTGAGGGGCTCAGGGCAGAGCGCAACTCTGCTCCCTTTGCTCATGAATGAAGCTACAACACTGTTTTCAAGTCCTGTGCAACATCATACATTTGATGTCATGATTTCTTTCCATTTTTTTAATTTCAGAAAAAGCAACACAAGTACTTTTGGAGGTAACTCTTCTCTCTTCCTCATTATCTATGCCAAAAAGTCAATTATCTGCCCCCCTCATGACAGATCTTGCATCTGAAGAGCCAAGTATCTGTATTTTCTACTTGAAAGGAAGCCAATTCAAAGGTTATATAAGGTCACCTATAGCAAATCTATGCTCACAATATTAACAAACAGAATCAGCTCTCTTACATCCATACTGGCCCTGATAAACAATTAAATATAACGACCTCTGTAGCTTGTCTGCAATCAGTACTTAAAACTCAAGAGTGTGTACTCTACTCTCAGAATCAGGAAGAAAAATCAGAAATCTTGAGTATCCACATTTTGTTCATCTCTTCCAAGTCACCATGGCATGTCTTTTCCAGAGGTTATTTTCAATATTTCAATTCAATTTGAGAGGTCAGTGCAACAGAGCTGAAGTTCTGCAATTCAAATCCACTGAATATTTATGCAGGGAAAAATATTTTGGAGTTGCTCCTAGAACTGGAAACTATGTAAACACAATTAGCAAATAAACATCCACCTCCACAAAACTGCCCACAGCCCAAACGAAACACTGAATCTGAGCAAACACCAGTAGGTTTTAATTGCTGTCCACTTAAACTCATATCCACACTTTGCACTTACTTAAGCTCAAATGTAACCAAAACGTTATTCCTTTTACATGTGAAACTAAGAAATCACGTTTTTCAGGACTGCATATCTATAATTACATTTCCAATAGGAACATACAGACAAATACATAAAACAGTGAATTGTATTAAAAATAATATACAAGACAGATAGTTTCTTAATAAGCGCATGCAGTTGATACATTCGTGTTCCATTATTAAACATGGAAGCAATCCTCAAGTAATTTTATAGCATATGGGATCATGTTTGTTATATGTTAAGCAGTTCAAAAATTATACATAAGTGCTTATGAACCGAATACACTATTAAAATTACATTTTAATTTCTCCCTTGGCTAATTTCCTAGAGTTTCAAGAGAAGACATATAATACCTTCTTCCCATTATATAATGCAGCACAACTGTTATTGGTGTAATAATGTCACATTTTAATAACTTCATCATAACAGTACATTCCATGTGTAAAGATTTATAGATAAGCCAATATGTTGAGACACACTACTTTGCAACTTCAAAATATAAAGCAGCATAGGGAGCCTGTAAGTATGTATGAATCTGAGGGCATCTGCCCCACCACATGCTTCTGATGTGGGAAACTGAAATTCATACCAGTGAAAATCTCCTTAAGAATATGTTTACAGTTCCAGATCACCCCAATATGCGAGCTTCTCCTCTTAATTTTGTCACAATTCTTTTGGCCAGACTAAAAGACAGGTTTTAGAAACAGATTGCTTTAATTTCTTTACAGATGAAGAGATGTCTCAATTCTAGAAGTTGTTTCTCTTGAATTATTACAAAAACAGGTAGCATCTCAATGCTCTTTATATCCAGCTTCTCAGAACCCTCGCCTCTCATATCAGCCTTTAATTTTTCCTTAAAATGGCAAGCAAAGCTCTGCACCACCACCCTGCTCTGAAGGCACAGTACAGGCTCCTCTCCTCATGCAGAGGCAGGAAGAGAAGGGTGGCAATCTATAAAGCTGTCAGCATGGAAAGCTGGAAGAGCAAGATGCAGAGGGCAGCACAGAAGAACAGAGAAACTCAGCAATCCATGGACTTGGGGATCGCTTTCTGGGTACCTCAGACCCATCTGAAGGGCTGTAGAAGTTTGCCAACCCCTCTAATTCGCACACTCCTTATTCCTGATTCTAGCACTAGCAGGGCATGGTTGCACTGCAAGATCCACATCACAGTCAGCCATCCACACAGGAGCCCAAACTTCACTGGACACCCACATTTGCTGTATTTCAGCAGAGCAGGGCTTGCCAGGAGGGGATTCAGTCACAAGCTTTCCGGAGTGTGCTAACACAGGAGGCTCAAACACTGCACAACTCTACACCTACATCCATTTACCTGTGTGTCATGGAATGATACCTGGAGTTCATAGTTCTTCAGTATCCATTTATGCTTGTATAAATGTTTCAAGGCTAAATGGATTGCGGGCAGCACGCCTGCGGTTATGTTTTTCTGTTCACTCAGGCAGTTGGTGGGTAAAAGCCCAAGAAGAGAGAGGCGAGTCCGATTCAGTTCCTCAGAGCACCTAATTACTAGCAACACAGACAGCATCAGAGTGTCTAGTTTCCAGCCCCAGAAAACCATCTTTTTTGGTGCTTTTCTTCTTTTTCTTTCTCCTCCCCAGCAGTCCATATCCCTGAAGAGAAGGCCTTAGATTCCCTGGTTGCCCGACATTTTGCAGTTTTCCTTTGCTTCAGTCGGCTGCGTCCCTCTAAGAAAGGAGCTAATTGTTATTAAGGGATAAAGACCTCTCTACGACTGGCTTTTCCAATTTGGACAGTAATCCAGCTCACAGCAGTGCTGTGAATCAATACTTCACAAGAATAATCTCTAGGCAAATTGCTCTGCCAAGTCTAATTTTAAACATGTGTCATTTTAAACATTCTGTAGGAGAAATATTCAACCATAGGTGACAAATCAATACATGAACTCATATGATTCATTTGAAAATAGATATTCTAGGGGTTGATCAAAGTGGTTGCATACCGAACTTGTATTTGCAACAACCTGTATACCACTGGGTCAGAAGATTGCGTCAGTTTGTTTTATCTTGCGCACACACATTTTCTATCGGCTTCATACACATCAAACAGAGAATATGAAGCCTTGCATCTTGATAATATTTTACCTACTTCAAGTGCAAAACCTGCATCAGCTCAAAGCTGTACATCCTCTTCCTAATTCTGTTTTTTGTCAGAAATCCCATGCTTTCCTTAAAATCAGTGGTAGTTGTGAGAAAATTCAACCTTCAGGCCTGCTCCTCCCATCTCCAGTCACACAGCTTTTGACAGTCATTTCACATATTGTTGTAGCCAGCTAAGTAATTTCAACACACTATTTGCAGTTTTCCAAGTAATATGCCAGGCTATGAAACAGAACGGATGCTGTACATGCAGAAATGCAGAGAAAATAGCAATGCCGGAGAAAATCTTCCCTGCTGCTAATCAAAACTCACCAAGGTGAGAAGGGATTATATACAGGCATCACCACAGCAGAGAAGAACCTGAACCTCTGTTCCTCAGGACTTCCACACCTACTGAAATACTGTCACAGGAAATGCAAGGGCCAAGCCCAAGGGCAGGGAGAGGAAGGACATCTGGAAGATGCTTGCTACTCCGAGAAGAAAAAAGCTCTGATGTTCAGCAAGTCTCATTATATATGCAGCTGAACAGCAAATTGCTTCACCATCTTGTGGAAATGCAAGGTTTCAAAAGAATTCCCTGTGCCAAGCTGGGATGGAAACCCAAAAACCTCAAAGGTTTTCATGACTCAATAATCTGAAAGGAAAACAAATGGATGGGATCATAAGCAGAAGGTTAATTTGGTACAAATCGAATTTGAAATTATATGTTCGGAGCTTGGCAATTTATTTTGTGAATGGCTGACATTTTAGAAAAAAGAAAGTATTAGTTTGCTGCAGAAAGTAAGGGTGGCTTGTCTAATTTTAATTTTAAAAACACAGTGTTCCAGGTCAACAAATTATTATTAGGCTGACATGCAACTAAGAAGTTTTTACAGAAAACCTCCAAATAAATTCTAGCTATAAACCTTCTAATTTATGATTACAATCTATATTTTGCATGACATGAGGTCATGGAATTAAATAGATAAATAAAAGTAAAAAAGAGCAAAATAATAATGAATAAATAAGCAAAACATTTCTACCTTGGGCCCAGCAAATAGCTCCACGTAGGAGATACACTCAATTCACCACTAACCGTCCACAGTGACCCTTCTGCCAACACACCTGTGCAAGTGGACAAGAAAAGAGCCCAACGCACTCCTATACACAAACACAAGGTGAAATAGAAATACCCTTGCTTAGGGTAGTGAAATGACCTTGCACAACACTTGCTTTCTCTCATCACCATTGCCTATAGTCAGAAAGCAGCAGGGCTGTGTGGAGCCCTTCATGTGGGGAAGGAGACACTGATTTTCTTTCTGTACAAGGCCAAATCAAACGCAGCAAGATCAAAATTTATTATGGACATTTCCGAGACTGAGAAATTTAACACCTTGTCTGGGCACAACACTAAGTAGGAAGCACACTCTCATAGCACAGTCTGCATAGCAACGATTTTACACAATGACTTAATAGGTATTTTCCATTCCTTAGTCTTATGATTCTATAATGTGATTACTGAAAACATTATTTTTAAAACATTTTTTAAACTCGAGGTGAAATTCTTCCCTGAGCAGAGGGGCAGTATAGGCCAAGACGTTGCTTAAATCCCATTTAATACCTTTCTTAGAGGCTTAAATGGGATTTTGTTGGTGAATAGTCCTTGGACCAGCCTTCCTTACCAGCATTATGTCAGCACTGACTACACTAATGGAGAGGAGCGGAAAGAAGGCATTTGTGCTGCCAAACTACAGAAGCTAAGGCGCTCTGAGAACTGCTCTTCCTATGCCTCAATCTTCTCACCAGCTAAGTCAGTACATGGGGCTCCACTGAGTCAGAGCTTTGGCTCATATGTAGGTAACAAAAAAATGTGGTTTGACTCTTCAATATCCTCTTCAGTGTTCGAAGAGACACACATCTGCCACCACACCTCACTGAGCCATCGCTCAGCCAGTGTCTTTAAATTCATGAGAGGGCAATGGCATATCAGGGGCTATGAAATCATTTTCAGCACCATATGGATGGACACACATTTAAGGGAGCATCACCATATTCTGCAGATACGTGACCAACTTCAGCCTGGACCAGTCTTTTCCTCTCCTTGTGCTACTTCTGTGTGTCCTCAGCATTGGTGCATTTAACCTATGCCTGGCAAAGGAGCAAACAAGATTATGTACTAGAGCAGCCTCCTGTCACTTGTGTCCTGAAAATCTGCCTCCTGACAGAAACATTCAACTGTCTAACCAGACCATTGTCACTTATATAGATAACAATATTTTTATTGTTAATTAATCCTGTAATACTTGCATCAAAACAGGCCCATGTGTTTTCATTTTGACGAATAAAATAGCCATATTTGCCATGCTCATGATTGATCATACAGGTATAATCTTCATTTTCAGAATAGCATCTCCTGAGGCATAATACCTACAAAAGCATATTATTAAGCCCCTGTCACACATTTAAAGATAGAGTCTTTCCAGTGAGTTTGCCCAACACCATCAAAATTTACCACTAAAACACAACAATGGTGACATTTCAAGATGATAAATAACTCACTGCATCTTACATCCATTTCTCAAATGTGAAACTTTTGAAATAGCACTAATTTTGAAACTTGATTCCAGTGTCAGAAAAAGCAGGCCATACGATTTTAAACCCTGCCTTCCCCACTGTTTTAGGGTCTTTTACCAAAGGTAAATCACTGTTGTTCAGCACAGTAAGGTAGCTTTTGCAAGATTTAGCTGAAAGCCTTAGGACAGAGCTACTGACCAGATGACTCACTGTTGGCATCTCCTTTGTGAGTTCCACACAAACTGAGTAATATTCAGAGATGGAAACTGTAGGAGGAAATTGTGCTCCCTCTTAGAAGCACAGTCCCTGAAAACTTAAAAATAGAAAAAACCCCAAACACCTGGCATAAATGTGTTGTCCATAGCCAATACTTTCCAAAAGCAGAAGGAGACATCTTTTTCATGTTGTCCTCCTTCCCACATTATCCTCTGCTTTTACAGAATTTTAAATTCAGTTCTCAATCCCCTGATCTGTATTTCTGAACTGTAAATCACTTAAACAGTTATTAGTTCATGTAAAAGGTTGATTATAGACTGTATTAACCGTGTTAAAGGCTGGCTATATATTTAAGCTATATGTCACCTCAAGCCTCCCACACACAGCTTCCTTCCCCTTGAGTAACATCCATTAACATTTATAGGATGTTCTAATCCCAGCCTCACGTTAGTTTCTTTCAAAGCAGGTTATCATTCACCCCTTCTTGTCCCATGTGTCCCTGCTCTTGTTGCTTAATTGCTCAGTGTAATTAGAGTAGGGAGCACTCGCACATCCTAAGAAACCTTGGTAATGTATTGGAAACCAATACATTTATTGTGGACGGCAACTCCTGTTCTTACACTGAGACCAAGCCCCTACCTATTGCCAAGAGCAGCTCCGCTATCAAGGCACTACTATCTGCTGTAACATGTCCCAGCTTTTTAAGCGGCTGTTATTCAGCTAAAATTATTTACCTCCCATAGCACCATCCAAATGAGCAGGCTACCTACATCCAACTGTCCTACCAAGACTGACTAGATCTGCTTGTAGCTAGAGAGATTCATTTCGAGAAAGCAACTGAAAATTTATTTTTGCCTCAAACCCTAGTGTCTCACTCCTTGTGTGTAGCCTGAAAATCTCATCTCTCCCTCCTTTCCCTCTTTCCCAGCAGTGCAGCACAAAGATCAAATTAATTTCCTTTATTCTGAATAGAAGGTTTGAAGAAAAGAGATAAAATTACTAGTATATACAGCAACGGTGAGATTATTCCTGAAGTAATAGATCAAATTCTAGTGGCAGCACTTTGAGAATGAAGATGACAAACTGCAAAAGATTGAGCAGAAAGACACAAGAACACATAAAATGCTGAGGGGGAGAAAAAAAACAAACCAAAAGCAGCAATTCGGTCTATCTAGTTTAATGCTCAGAGGTGCCTTAATCTGTAATTTGCTCTACAGTGGATGAAAAAATAATTTCTAATAGCACCAAACTTTTGAATGGTTAAGGAAAACACTTTCTACCCTTCAGTAAACTATCCCCTTTTAATGAAATAGCCTTTTTTAGATCTGTTAAAAAAGATATTTGCTGCTGTAACTACAGTAAGGGTTTTGCTGACATTGAGAGAACACCTGCTTATATCCACCAGTGACAGAACTGTGCCAGCCATATAGACCTGCCTTGAGTAACAAGGCCCTAGGGACATAGTGCTCCCACCATGTCACTCCTTTTGTTTACTTCAGACAAGCTGTTATTTTTGTCAAGGTTGAGCACACCATTTTCAAATATATGTTAATTACAAAAATGACTATTTTTTAATTGACTGGTTTTTTAAAATACCCGTACCTTGCAAATTTCTCAAGTACAAGATCCTTGAGATGCAATAATTTGATTTTAAAAGATATTTAATACTGCCACTGATCCTAAAAGGATCTCTATCTCAAAGGCTGACTGAAATCAGCATTTTGTTCCACCAGGCAATTTGAAAATTTAAAGCAAGTAACGATGAGTGCCTTTGTTCTTAATTAAAAGTGGCAATTCTAGGTCTCCTCCTCATAGAAGCACGTTGCATTTTCATAGGTGGGCTGGCTTTCTAAAATGCTGAGCATTCAGCAATTCCCACTGTTGTTGACAGAAAATGCAAATCACTCTGTGCTTTTGGAAAGCAAATCTTTAGTTCAGGGACCTAAGTAGAAACTCTTTAAAAAAAAAAAAAAAAAAGAAAAAAGTGATGTGGAGCTGATACTATTAGCATGCTTCACAGCAAAAAATGAGGAACAGAGGGGAGCTTGACTAAGTTTAAAGACGCAAAACTTTTTGTATCACTCTACATAGTGGCAGCTATTGGAACTTTATTTTGTTACATTGCACAAAGTCTTGCCACCACTAGCACATCCCTCCAGATTAGATTCTCACCAACAACATGGAATTTGGTCCTGCTTACAGTTTTTAGAAAGAAAGTGGATGGAGAAAAAAAAAAAGAGAAAGTTGGCTTTCTCCTGTAAATTATTAATGCTTAGGGCTTGTCAAATTCACAGGGGAGAATGGAAAGCAAAACCCAAGGTGCTTTTACAGAACTTTAAAATTAAAAACAAAACCACAGAGCTTAATATTTTTATAACATATGTGTATACTAAAACATAACTATGTGGTGCTGTTAAGATGCACAAGAGTGCACATCTGAATGACAATGCTTGAAAATTATTATGTGTTGCATTTTGTACCACACTAAGCGCTAGTCTGTGAAAAATTGTCCCTTCATATAGAGTAAAAATAGCAAAGAAAGAGATTTATTCTTTCCTAGAAAAACATCTAATTCCCTGCGAAAACAGGAGCAGTAAACAGTGGAAAGGAAGTTAATTAGCATCCCAAAAGGGGCTCTTACTACTTCGCCCTGGAGATTTTGGATGTAAAATGGTTACTTAGACACCTATTGTGTGTATGAATCTTCACATAATTCTGTAGTTCAATGAAGCTGCAGTAGAAGCTGAGGCCTATGCTAGGTAAATGGTAAATTAGAATACATAGCTACTTCAAGGACATAAAAGATTCAACAAATAGATTCTTTTAGAGATATGTGGTAGCAGTTGTTTAATAAATATAATAAAAGAGATTCTGGAAATAACTTAATCAGACAGACAGGGTAAGTTCCCTTGATGGGGACTGCAGCAAAATGGGTCTTACAAAAAGGTGGCTATAAAGAAGCAAATCAGTTCAGCCAAGAATTCAAAAAAGGTTCTGCAGAACCATCTACTCAGCGACAGAGCACATGAGTCTGGCAGACCCAGCCTGCAAAGAAGCAAGCAAGTACAGGGTTTTCACGTAAAGTCTGTGACAACCTGACAAAGAGAAGAAGTCTTCTGATTTCATCAGGATCCAATCCATCAGAGTCCTTCATACGAGGGATGGATCCCCTAAACAGCCATAAGAGTCAGAAAGCCTTGATCCCCCTGTCTTGCTGGTGATGTCCCAAGCTTGTAGCTGGGAAGGTATTGCAGAGAGAGCAGCATATGTAAAAAAATGGGAGCTGCTGCTCTCACAGCATCAGCAGCTACAGGGTCAGCAGAGTTTAAGCTGGAAATAGCAATGGACCTTTAAAGGGATTGCAAGCAAATCACAGAGAAAAAATTTCCAGGGATAAGGATTTTGGGGGATCCCTAAAACAAGATCAGAAGGTGTTCTAAAGTACATATTCCAGTTCGCAGCAGAGTGGGCAGAAATCCTCAGGTGAAATACATGGTCTATATTGCAAGACGTGGATAATCCTAATGGTCCTCTGATTTTAGAACTCATTAATTATTTAAGGAAAGTACCATGGCCATAGTAGGAAACATAAGTTTTCTAATCCTATCACTCAAACTCGTGATGTTCACTTTAAAGCAATTAGTCCATTATCTCTCAGACGCCAGAGTAACAACAGTTTGGACAACCTGGCTGAATTAGCCCCCATACTCTTCATTCTTCATAAGTATAGTTTTCAGACAGAAGGTGGATTTGTCTTTAATTTGTTAGCTTTCCTTTTCACATTTGAGAAAACTTGTTTGAAAAATACTAGGGACAGAATTGTCAGAAATAAAGGCTGATGATAATGAAAAATTAATGGCACAGAAACTGAGCATCAATCACTGACATAGCAATGAGATTACATGGCTATTCCGTCACAAGGGGAAAAAAAAAGAAATAAAGTATTTGCCAGTCAGTATGTCCCATTTCCACTCAACAGGCAATATCAAGCAGTCCCCAAATCCAGCAGATCTTACCTACAGCAAAAGCCTTTGAAAGCAGAGAAATCTCTGCCCAGCAAAGACAAGCCTTAAGTGTCAGTGGCATGGCAAGGGGAGACACAGTGTGACTGAAATGTATTCCACCTGTCCTTAGGGGCACAACCTCCTTTAAGTCCGAGCGATGGTGCAGCTGAAGGAGCTTGCTTCAGGAGCATGGCTACTCGTCCATTAATGCTGGAGCCCGGGAATCACGGAAGTACTGCAAATCTCATTTCTAGCTCATCTAGACCCACAAATCAGAAAACAGTGCATCCTGAAAAGTTTGAGGCTCTGTCACTGATTTAGTTCCAAGATTCCTAGTACAAAAATAAATTTGAAAAAAGAGTGATGTATGTGCACTGTACCATCTCAGTTCGGAATCCCAGAGTCTGAAATAGGCTTCCTGAGATATACGGGGCTGCTGCATATTAATAGACATCTCCATAGGCTTGAGTCACGCCCATGATCACTGACCTCAGTGCACATCTCTGCTAACCCCAGCTGCCCCAAAAATTACCTGAGCCAAAATGAATCATGGTGGATTTCCTCTGTTAACTTTCACCACTTGAGTCCCCGAGGCAGACCTCTGCCTGCAATGTTCAACCCTTCCTCAGGAAAAGTATCTCCCTTCCTGTGAGAGCAATGGTCCCCACTTGAGTTTTCATGAAAGAGCTATTTGCTTCCCAGGTTCTGCAGCTTGCTCAGCGGTGTTGCTCTTCTGCCTTATGCCATGGGAATGTCCACAAAGCAATGAAAATGAAAGCAGAGAACAATGGTTGAGATGCACATGCATCATCATACTCAGATTATTAATGTAAAATGGTGTTCTGTAGCCTTGATACGCAATGCTATTTATTACATCATTCCAAACAGTCACATGTATTTAATTAAAACAATGCAAATAGTGCATCAACAACTTTCTTTGTGAATGCCATCATTAAATCTCCCTCATCTAGCTCCTTCCTGTCCTTTTTCCTCTTGCAAATATTTTCTTCACAGTTATCACCAGGATATTACACCCCATCATTTCCATGAACTTGAGTAATTAATTCTGGTTGATAACCATATCAGACAATAGGGCCTTTCCCCAGTTTCTTAAAATGCAAATGGATACTCCTTCCCAGATTTATTCCAAAAAATAGCTTTTCCATGCTGATGGAGCGTTTGGCATTTGAATCAAAAGATTCCATAACAGTGTGTTTTGCAGTATGCATAGGATAAGTTATACAAGAAATTGCAAGACATATGCCAGAAATTGGCTATAATCTCTTTGCAGAGATATTTAGAGGATATACATTCTGCAGGTCTGGGATCCGCACCCAGAGGAGTGGGTGCAGTGAATACATGATTTCTCTCCTCTCCCCACCCACATCTTAACATCAGCGGAGAAGCCAGCATAGAATTAACATGAACACTTAACTTTTAGATTATTCCCTCCAAGTTTACAAAACTCTAAAGCAAAAAGAGGTTATGTGGTAAACGGAGTCATATTACACGAAAGTCAAAGGGGACGCTGACTATTTAAAGAAGTATGTCCCTGCCAAGCAGAATGTCGCCAGCAGAGCAGACAGTGATCGTCACCATGCACGTAGCGTAGTGCATTTTAATGCCACACTCGCTGCAAATATCAGACAGCACAAGTACTCGGTAATATTTAAAGGTAAGAAATTACCCAACTACCTCAGCGTATGCCAGACACACGCTCACCTGATGATACAAGAACAAATGTCTGCCACCTCTGTCTGCTGTACACTGGATCCTCTTTCAGACCCTGACACTTCATGTGGATTCAGCAGTTACCCTCAGATGACCACAATACCACCTTATCTGTCCCACTGTGAGCATTCCAAAAATCAAAATAAGTTTCCAGACAATTTAGTGCTCAGAGTACTCACAAGCATGACAGGGCTCACCCCTGGGGACCCCACTCGACTTTGGAACACCATACTTCCTCCTGCAAATCCAGGCACTGTTGGAGGGACTTGGATCTACACCTCCCAAGAGAGAGGGCCTAACTAGCACATCACATGCACATTTTTTGGAGGTGGGGGTGCCCTTGCTCAGTCCTGTTACAGTGATGGTGGAGATTTTCAGACAGCGACCAGGAGCTGTTTGTCCCTCTCTGAGGACCACCCTGTGTTACTAAGCACTGAGCTCAGTTGGACAGACGCCTTATTCTGTACCACTGGCACAAACCTGTTCTCCTGTTCCCAGAATGTGTGCCCCATACCTAGGAAAAGTGAATAGTTCTCTTACTTCCACTTGCCGGAACAAGACATGAGTCAATTTTTTTGACACCACTCATGACTGGACTTTCTGGAAAAAGCGTCTTTGTTTGGAGGCTCAGGGTCCTGTAAAACTTAGAATAGCTTCTAAGAATGACTCAGACTGGTGCATGGCCTTTCTCAAGCTTTTAGAGTTTTACTAACAACACATGCACTTTTTTAGTAAAATGAAGAAGAAAACAAAGAGAAAGTCTACACATAATATGCCTAGACTGTAACTACTTGTCAGATAAATTAGGAAAGGCACTTTCTACTTTGTTACAGAGTAGAAAAAGGCAAATATGTATCAAATATCAATAAGATCACATTTTCCCACAGATTTTGTGGAGTCCTGTGCATTTTCCAGAGCTCACCCTTCTACGCCAACCTACTATTTGAAGGTATTAGAGTGTATTATTACATAAAGATCATGATTACCACATGGTATTTGTTGTAGTTAGAGAAAATTAAATAATCTCATCCCTCCAGTACAAAACTTCTTCCCTCTTCATGATAATATACCAGGTTACTTCCGGAAGATTTTTTTTTTAGCTTATCAAACTCACTTGGGTCTTCAGAAACAAGTGTGTGGATGCACTATTCCAGAACTCTCTCCTTTCTCATGAATCATATGGGAAACAAAAATAAGCTGAATTCTTCTTGCTCTTTCTAATCTATGTTTTGGAACTGGGTGCTGTAAGGGTTTCAGCCAATCGCCCTGGGGGGTGGATGGCTATGGACCAATCGCTCTCAGACCCTTACCATCTATATAAGAGAATAATTAATAAACTTCCTCTTGCCATTTCTTCTGGCTCTCTGCCTGTTTTCTTGCTATATCCACGAGCTGGCATCAACACACTATACATGTTTAGAGTCAAGGCAAATTCATATTGTCTGTGCGCCACTTGCAACACTGCTCCTACAAGAAATCAGAAGATCCAGTGCATATTTGAGGGAAGATGTCCAGATATAGAAGGACAGATATCCAACTTCCATTAACTTCCCTTGCCTTCTTCCACAATGTCCCTTCCTCCAGTTACTATATGGTCAGTTTTTGCCTGATGAAAATCAAATACCATTGAAATTGATAATAGTGTCTACTAGAATTATTACTTCCTTTATTTTAGGGTTATTCTGATTTTTTCCTCCAACTGATGTCTGTCAGGATGCTAGAGCTGAAATCATCTTTCCTGATTTATATGAAGCTTGAGCTTTGTCTCGTGTATGTAGAGCTTTTTCTTTCATTATTTTGCAAAATATTTTTTTGTTTTTTCAACCAACTAAAGCTACAATCACAAGGATGGAAAAAAAGAAGAAATACTGTATCATGGTTATTGATCTGAAGCTATAAACTATCAAGCACGCTTAGCTTCTAGGACCTGTTCCAAGGGCCACTGTAATCAGTGCATTACTGCCATTAATTTCAATGGGGTTTGGATGAGACTCTTTAGTGATGATCACTTCATAAATTCTTGAGTTTCTAAAATAACATAATTATGAAATTTTGCCCAAGAGTCTCATCTAGAGAGAGACTCCCATTCTCATTGAAATTAACAGCAAGAAGTAAAGTCACTTAGACCAAAGTTCTGCAAATGCCTACATTTGAGCTTCATTTTATTAACTGAGCCCACAAAGGAATGCCAAAACAGATAAAGACATGCCCATGGAGTAGCAAAACAAAGTTTGCCAAACTGGTTCAGGATAACACTCCAAGTACATTTAAAGTGCAAAAAATACCCAAACAAGAAGGCTCTGCATTTTTGTAGGATGTAACCGGTGGTCCTATTTCATAACAAAGATGTAATTCACACAATCTCAACTGAGACATAAACTGAACATTGTACTTAAGTGCTTAATTCAATTTAAATGCTTTGAAAAACACTAGAGCTGCTGCTCATGTCCTCAAAGGTTAACAAGTTCAAGTGCTGACAAACAGCAGCTGAACTTAGAAGTCAGCCCGCAGTTCTTCAGATGGTTGGTCAGAAAGTAAAGGCATTACAATGCTTCATTATACAAGCCAGAACTATTAAGAAAGGTAGAATATTCAGTTCAATCCTGACAGAAAACTAAATGAATGCATTAAAAAAAAAAATCCAGTCTGTTTGTTTTCATTGTTATTGTTCATAAGCTTTAAGTTAAAGCATTACGGAAAATTGCAATACAAAGATCAGACTGCAACAACGGGGGATTTTGGAGAGACACAAGGGAGAGTACATGAGTTAGTAAATCACTTCCGTGCATTTCCTAAGCATTATAAATATCCTGCAATTATTTCTCAAGCTATTAAAAAATCCCATGTGTTCAAGGCTCTACAGTCTCTCTTTCAAGAGCCAACAATGTCACAAGCACCACCTGTGAAGCCCTGAGAAGGGAGAGCTACTCCCTGGTCTCTGATTATGCAATGATAAGGATCCAGGCCCTTCAGGCATATCTATTTATTGGCAGCCTCAGAAAATAGGCTGAGAATCAAGTGGGCATGATGAGCCAACTACCTTCCTACTTACAGTAAGTGCACTGAAGGCAAAAGGTAATGTCTGAACCAAGTGAAAAAGTTTGTGATGCCATTAGGTATTTAATGGCTATTCCAGACATTAGTCTATTCCATTTGGGCACAGTCAATCTAGTGCTCTTCACGGCACTAACTTATTTACTTGTCACTATTAAGAACACAAGAATGATCCAACCGTACTCCAAACATATATGTTTGCCTGACTTAGCATTCCACAATCATCCATTTATTAATTGCTTAAAAGCATTCAAAGCAACACAGCAAGCTGGCAACATTGACCCTGATTTCTTATGTCCCTAGAGTACAAAACAATAAAAATGCAATTTTTAAGAAACTGATACTCATTCCAGAACAAACAACATATTTTTTCCTGAATATTTTAATGATAACAACCTAGTTCAGAACCCAAAATCTCTATTAAGAACTTCACAATATTATGGCTGCAATAAAGTGCAGCACCTTATTGATTAAGATGCTACCATAAGAAGAAGGGAGATCCTGCCTAGACTTCTATAATTCCTATGCATACGTTATTTTTGTAATAATTCTATCCAAGAGAAGAACTAATATAGAATAATGCAATGAAAACAGGATTAGGAGAACTGTTATTTTTTTCCTAACACTCATCTCACTTTATGAGACAGGTAATGCCATTCAGAAAATCCCCCATAATTCTTTTCATTACGATTGCAGAGTTCCCTGAGATTCTTTTTTTTTTTTTTTAAGGAAACAAGCAGCTACTCTAGGCTGATGTTGCCTGTATTCCCTGTCAGTATCTCAGTCTTGTTCACACAACACAACAGGATGGCAGCGAGCTCCTTCCTAAGTGACATCTTCAGCAGTATTGCCCTCCATGCATTTCTGCTCAGAGATATCTAAAAAAAAATACTATGACAAATTAATGTCAATAAAAAGCAGCCACCCTGGAAGGAGAGGCTTTTGATAGTCATTTGAGGGACGGAAACACTATCACGAAGCAGTACAGCCTGTCATCGCTGCTCTCAGCTTGTTCCCCCCGGACCCTGAGAACCTAAGGGGAGCAAGCAGGGGCTTCCTTAAATTACAGCCGAGAAGATTTTCAGCAGTCACTCGCTTCACAGGGGGTTGTCTTGGAAGCGAGCCCCGGCCGCCAGCATTACACAAGAAGCGACTGCCATCTTCAGGGGAGCCCCGGTACCGGAGCCGCTCGCCCCCGCCGCAAACACACAGGTACTGAAGTTGTGACAAAAACCAAAGGCAGTTGTGGGCGGGTGGTAGTGGCAACCAACTCGACAAAGCCCTCGCCTCGCTCCCTGCCTCTCCCTCCCAGGTAAAGGGAGTGTGTTTCCTCGCGCAGTACGGCTCCCCCCGTCCCAGCCCTCGCGGCCGGCCGCTGGCAGCGCTCCGGAACGGGGGCAGGCATCCCGCTGCGCTGCCGGGCGCTCCGCGGGGACCGACACTGCAAATTTACTTCTTCCCGAGCAGCGAGCGCCTCCGCGCCCCTCCGCCCGCCCGCCGCGCACCCCCGGGCGAGTGCTCGGCCGCTCCCGCCGCGCCTGCCGGCGGGCAGCGAGGGGGGAGACCCGGCGAAACCCTGCGAGAGCCTCCCCGCCT
>VZRL01003828.1:139156-190333 GCA_013397895.1 Origma solitaria
GGCACCGCGCGGGTTACCAGGGAAAAAAAAAAAAAAAGAAAAAGAAAACAAAAAGAAAGAAAAAATAAGGCTGTGGCAGGACTCTGAGCTTCCCCAAGGAAGCCCGTGGGAAGTGAGCCCTTTCCACGCCTGCTCTCCCAAGTAGTTGTCTTCACACCTCAGTGGCTGTGGGGCATATCCCATGGCCAGCCCATGGCTTTCTACCTTGCTCCCAGGCTATTCCCCCAGCCCAGGGAACACTGACCACCCACATCCGTGGTCTGCAGAGTCCCTGAGCAGCAGTTCACTGTTCTGTTTCATCACAGGTAGATCCCACATAGGAGGCGGTACAGGCAAAATGCAAAACTTTTCTTAACCCTGCCTTAGGCACCCCACTTTTTATACATATTCATAAATTTCCTGAGGTCACTCTGAGAAAACCTTTGAAGATCAACTCAATACATCTAATTTACATTACACAGCAATAGCAGCATCTGTGCAATAAATTGGAAAGAATTTTCATGGATTAATAAATTCTGGGATTGTAATGATCTGACCTTGGGCTAAAAGGCCTCAACCAGTAATTTCATAACACTTGTTGCTCTACAGCCTTTCGCTCAGAATGACATCCAGCAGTGTTGACTTTAAGGCATCACTAACAACGAGTCCATCACATCTCTTGATAAATCATTTCAAGCATTAATTAGTTTGCTAAAAGGTGAATTTCATATTCAGTATCAATTTGTCTTATTCCAACTTCCAATCACTAGTTCTCATCATACCTTTATTAGCTTAAGGGGACATAGTATCAGTGATCTTCTCCCACACCCATGGGCTAAGATTAATCACATTTTGCTTTCATAAAATAATAAGGCCACCTTTCTTTCACCTCAAGAATCATTCCTGGAGGCACTGCCAATGCACCTCTACTTTTTCCACATGACATTGAACTGGCCTTTCTGACCCTGTTACCTGCCAGCACTAGGCCATCAGCTGCAACCTCAGCACCTCCCTCAGTACCAGCCAGTTCCATGGGCTGGGCAGGTTGGAACCTAATCCCTACAGGCAGACCAGACATCTCTTTATGGAATAATATGCACCATGTTTTGAGTCCATACTGCCTAAAAGCATCATCTATCTCCTTATCCCTGTGCACTTAATCTTGCACTAGAATAAATGAAACCATGAGCTTTATTTGTATGAGTGACTTGTCCAGCAGTTTGTCACCTGCAAACTTTCCAGCAACTCATTTACTTCCAGAAAACTGATTATCATAACACCAAGAACATTTCTAGGATGCCAGCAGGAATAGGTGCCATATTGATTTTGTATAATGCTATTTTTAATCAGGATGTCATATGCTAAACGATGTTTTGCCATTCTTAACTTGATCTGCAAGTATTTCTGTCAAAAAAGAATGATCTTCGTTTCACAGAAAATCATTCTTCACTGCTTGTATACTGTATCATTCTGTGATTTTCTTCCGTACTTGGCTACCAGGACTACAGCTACTTGGATCAATGTGGTGATCATTTTACAATACTGGCAGTTTATTAAGATACAAACATTGTCTCTGGACTTCCATCAGCTTTCCAAGGTTTGGGGTATTTTTTGGAAGCAATTTCCATGTTTCTGAGAGCTCAGTTTTTCTGAAAGAAAGCTTGAGGCCAGGTTGTGTGTCATAACAGAATTATTACCTTGAGCATTATTAGCAACTGCTTGACATCCTTCTTTACTACTGTTGCAGCAGCAAATATCCCTTTGTTAGCTGAAGAAGGAAATGCATCTCCTTGCTTTTCCCAACACAGGTCAGAAAGTTATCGGACAGTTCCACTCCATGTAAAGATCAAGGGTTGCCCTCATGTGGGAGGTAGAGACCAGCTGACACCAGCATCCCTGCAGTGCACAGGGAACACCAGTGCTGGAGAGCAGGGCAAAGAAATGCGTGTAGGAGCTGCCGAGTCTGGAGTATGGTTGGGTATCATCTAAACCAAGCAAAGCTGCACTTCAAATGACAGTATTTAACAATGTGGTCCTTCTGACCTTAATCTGTTTGTCCCTGTGTTCCCTGCCAGTAAAACAGGATGCTCTTCCTTTGTGGTAGCACTGTGAGGATAGATTCATAAGTATTTGGGAAACCATAAAAAAAAAGAAACTGAAACATTCAAGTTCTATAGAAACAATAAACCGATCAACCAACAACAACAAAAGAAAAGCCAGGAAAACAACCCACACTAAGAAAATAACTTTTATTTTTTAGTCTAGGGATTTGTTATGGCGAAGCAAATAAGGCCATATATTGAACAATGAGGATTAGTTAAAGTAAGCCTCTCAAAATTCTTCTTGTGTACCAACAAGGCATGAAAAAGACAGTTTCCCCACCTTTTGTCAAAAAAACCCCAAAAAAACAAAAAAACAAAAAAACCCCAAAACAACAACCCCCCCAAGAAAACAAAAAACCCAAACAAAAATTCCAACCCCCCCCAAAAAACTAAACCAAACAAAAAAAAAACCCACCATAAAAAGGCAACCGAAAAAACCACACAAAACCAAAACCACAAAAAAACCCCAACCAACCCCCAACACAGGGAATATATTGCAAGAAGATCATGTAATTAAAAATAATAGTGTAATAGATGCACTGAGGCCAACTTTGGATTTCACAGAAACTTTTATTTCTGGCATCTAAGTATGTAATTTGCAATCTGGCAGAAGGTGTCATGTTGTACACATGTGTTTTCAACATGATTCTATGCTACAGCTGTATTTTGTAAAGCCTGCTTGTTTCCAGTTCTCAGCACTGAGAAATTTCTTTTTTCTTAGGTACTGTGCTGTGTTTATGCGTAACAGATGCCCAGGTAACAGTTCATTTTAAATAAAAGGAGGCCTAAAGCAGAATTGCACCAAGCTGCTTATTAAAGATTGTGTCAGACACAGCCGCTTGCCCAGTTGCCTTTTTTTTCCCCTTAGAAATCCCCAGAATGTTTTGCTACCATCAAATTGGTAAAGTGATTCCCCAGGATGAAATCCTCTGAAGCAGCATACATCCTTTATCTGTTAGGCAAAAAGGCTTTATGTTCTCATTTGATGGTCCACATCTGACATCCTCTGCATCTGTTTATTCCTTGTTGGCTAAAATATCAGTTCACAAGAATTGAAAAACCTGTTCTCTTAACTCGAAAATCAAATGTCGCTTTCTTCCTGGCATGTTACCCAGTCATTTCAGTGCTTCAATCATGTGAATCCTTCAACCGTATTTCTGTAAAAACACTGTCAAGTATCTTCCTGCTAATGATCACTTCCAATTTCTCAGTTATTACTAAGTCTTCTCACAGTGTATGCACAGTTAACATTTTTGTTCTTTATATATTTTCTCATCACAAAGTACCTAATTAATTTCACATTTAAGCATTTGAACTGGTATGACTGCCTTGACCACTTTTTCTTCAGTTGCAAGTTGAGTGTCTTTAGACTATGGATAAAGTCAGGGAACCCAGAACTGATTCTCCTTTGACACCAACAAAAAAATTGCATCTGCTGCAAATCCTCTCCCACTCTGGAAGATGGTTTGATGCTACATGAAATATGTCATGCAACCCCTTAGGCCAGCAACTAACTTCCTGTATGTTCCATCTTCTTACTACTTTTGGAGGTCACTAAGAAGGTCTCGCCCTGTTTTCGTCTCCAACCACCTTTGCAAATGCTGGAGTCATGCAATTCCTCTCAGTGCTGATTGGGACTGGTCTAATTAGGCTTTGTCTATTCATAAAAATATCAGTGAGTAATGGATTGAAAAAAATAAAAGGTTGAAAACTGTTAATCTAGGCATAGTAATTTTAGTACTGCATGTACATGCATAATGTTTTTCCTCAGTAAATGAGAAGTGTAAGAGTACTGCAATGCTGTAATTCAAACCCAGCTATTGCTGTTGCGCTTCAACAGAACAGGGGGGAGCTCTGCTATCCTTCTTTTCCCTCCCTCCCAAGGGCTTTCCCACCTACCTCAGCTAACTTGCTAGCACAAAATCCATATTTGTTACAAGAACATACAGAATACTCAAACACTGCCAAAAAACCTGTACAGTTGCAAGCACATATACCTAACTGTATGAGCCTAACCCTACAGTCTCTCTGCACATCTTGATTGCTACATCTTTATATCAGGGTATCAGGACAAGGCTCAACTAACTTCAAGTTAATCTCCAAATCTAAAGGCTTGAAGAGAGGCAAATGAAGTTAAAAGAGCATCAGATTTTCCAACCGAGCACTATCACTGCGGAACTGCCCATGTTTTTATAAAAAAGAAATAGGAGCACAATCGCATCAGTCCTGGTGTTATCAACCAGTATGAATTTCCCCTTGCAGTGCATCTTACCACTTCCTATAAATATAACAAAAATTGAACACAGTTTTGAGTCTCTGTTTCAGCAGAGCCAATTCATGTTGACTGACGCATGTACAATGATGACTGTTTTTCCCAGGTGTTTGTGCAAGCTCTAACAATCCCCTGACATAATGGTTCAGTCAAGGCTGCATATACAGAGGTTTTAATGGTTTATTTCTTAGGAAGAATGTTCATATAGTGTCTTCTATTTAAGTGAAAATCCGGTAAGTTCTAGCCCATGTTGAAGACCCATGATTTTTCAATGAAGGGAAAATGGTGAGTAAAAAAAGTCAATATCATTACCTGATGATTTCAAATAAGTATGATAATTAGGCACCTGACTGTAGTCTGAATGGCTTTCTAAAAAGAAATAAATACAGAAATGCAAAGACTAAGAAATAAGCATTGATTTGTGACTGAAGTCCTCCAATTTTTCCATTTCTATGAGGCATCCAGCCCCATCTCTGTTCAGGAGAAGTCCAAAGTCCACAGTCCATTCCTCAGCAGGTAGACCTGAGCTCCTGCAAAAGGAAGTCTGGAGATGTGCATTATGATTCAGCTGCTTGATGGAGTCCTTCACCCTCCGAACCTGAAGCCAGACATTAATAAAACTCCAGTGAGCTGAGAAGAAGAAAAGGCTATCAAGGAATAAGAAATGGTAAGTAGATGGACTAGAAGGCCAACACAGAGGGAGCAAGCTGGTGGCATTGCTAACGTTCAGTGTTTGCTTTTGAACTCAAGTGTGTTTGTCTAGCAAATATGCAACCCAGGCTGGCAGGTCTGCTGGCATATGGGAAAACATCTCAGCTGCAGGAAGCCAAAAACATCAATACTTCCCTCAAAACAAGGGGAAAGTGGAAAGATGTACGGAAAATAATTTCCAATTACTAAGTTTCACTTGCATACCACCATCTGATGATGAAATCTTGAAATCCCAAAACGAAGAAGATCTCGCTGAGAAGGGAGGTCAGCGAGAACTTTGGCTATGATTCCAGTAGCTGGGTTTTTATTATCTTACTAATATTGTTCAATCAGCAGTCAAGAAGGCAAAGCAGAAATTAATAGAAAATCCTTGCTGTTCTCTCATGCAGCCACCCACTTTTGATTTGTGGCTCCACAAAGTGTGAGCCACGGGTGCTACCAGGTGAACAGAAGCATTGCAGAGTTCAGGAAACAGAATCTGAGACATCATAAAATAAAACAGTCTTCTCCCAAGTGCTGCAGGGATTTGGGCCTAAGAGATCAGCAAAATGATTAAATGAAAACCACTGACCACAAGGGGAAAAAAAAGAAATAGTTGATATTTTGCACTCTTCTGAATCACAAAATATTTTATTAATTCTAACATCAATATCATCAGCCCAGCCCACAGACAAAACTTTAAAGGTGCTCACAGAAACATTCTATCTACATGGGTTAGAAAGACTTTGGAAGAACCTATAAATGTATCTCCTAGAGGCAGAAACCCTCCCCCCCACCCCAATCATATAAATAGGTATGCCAAAATGGCATGAGCTTATGGGGATTCAAAGAAAAGGCTGTACATTTTTTACAGAAAACACGAACAAAAGCAAATAACAAAATACACACAAAACTAATCAAAACAGATGCCAAGACTTCTGAGGGGAAAAAGGTTGAAATTTTCATCCTTCTACACAGAAGCATTCCTTCATCTGACAGAGAAAGAAACTGTTCTTATGAGCTGAAAGCCTTCTAATCAACATGGTAATGCTGATGGCAATGTCCAGATACACTGCTGTACACACAATGCATGTCTGATTGGGCAGGGCAGATCCCACACACCATGGCACAAACCATCTTGTATTGGTGCAGATTACACCCCATGTTTTCAACAGGACCATATGCATGTCCAGCTCATCAAAAAGGAGTTCCCAGACAAAATGTAAGTTATATCTGAGAGACAATCCTTTTTGTATTAATATTAGATGCATATCATTGCAATCAGTTGCAAAACCATTTTTTAAATATAATAATTTTTACATGAATCATTTAAACACTTAAAATTTAAGGTTCATTTTCTCTAACTGTAATTTCAAAAGTTTTTTGAAAGATTTGTTGCTAGGTCATATCTTGCAAGTTTTATGCATGCTAAAAATCCACATAATATTAAAGTTGGTTGTGCATTCTAGGACACAGACACATAGCTAGGTCCACATGAATCTAAATAGCTTTTCCCAAAGAACCACCTTTAAATATTGTTGCTTTCTGCCTTTAAGAAAGATGAGAAAATCCCCATTTTACTCCCAAACCAGACTTAAGCATGATTAGAAACTTGTCAAGTGCCACGAGCATCTAAAATTGTCATAACGTTTAAGGAATAGTATTGTTACGCATGTGCAACCTGTATGCATCTAGATTGTTATTTGTGCAAAAACATGCAGACATACTCTGCCTTCACACGTAAAGCCACACCCTCTTCAGTGGGGGCTTTGTGGTAGTCACTTAGGGCAGAGTATGGCCTACATTCACCTTCTTGGTATTTAAAAGATGAGAATAATTATTAACTACTATCTGATAAAAGACCCAACTGCAGAAAGTTTTAGTAGAAAAATAAACATTTTAAATTATTGGCAGATTAACATTAGTGCAATTATTTTGACTGCCTTACTGCCACACAGTAGATTAAAAAAATATATTGTCACTTGTGAAAAGAACCTATGACACTTCAGAAGCAGTTATGTAGCTGCCAAGTAAATAGACAAGGAGCAGATTCTGTGGCACTTTGCGTAGCTCTCAATGCTTAGTGCCTTTTAAAGCTCCAGGAAACGAGATCCAAGGCTTGTAAACTAATTACAGTTCTTTCCATACAAAAATATATCACTTATGAGATTTTCAAATGGCTGACTAACTGCTGACTAGAAAAAGCAAAATTTTTGTATTCAGCTGTATCCTAGACAACATCTGGATCAACTTCTTTCTTTGAAGAACCATTTTTGGTAGTCCGAGTTGGTACAAGGTCGTAACAATGGTGCTGGGTTCCCATTGTAAGCGTTTGCCTCGGCTTGTACACACTTCTGGGTTTGTGGGTGAAACAAGGTACCGTCCTACAAAAGAGAGAAATCAAGTTTGCTTTTTAGGTCTCAAAAATTGCAGACATATCACTGTGTTTTAAAGTAACAGAAGACATTGGCAACAAATAAATATCATACATATCCTTCCAGTGAACTTGTGCAGTACAGCCAAAATGCCTAACTTGAAGACCTTTATCTTTATCTGAATCTTTATCAAAAGATCCTGCTTTTAAACTCAGGCAAACTTACATCAACATTGCTTTACAGTGACTCATGAAGTAGCATCTCAGCCTGTAAAAGATGTGCTAACATTCACTTTCACTGCCTTTTGTTACTAGACCAGAACATGGCAGTGAAAAAAAAGGCAAGCACAGGCATTACCCAAATTTATCAATTTATTGCACATCTTGTAAGTAAAAGGTAAATATTTTTCATTAAGTGCAAATGTTGGACATATTTTTAGCAAGAAATTTTCCCTTTTCTTCATACGGTATATTTTTGGTGGAAAAAGTAAAAACACCTAAGCATGTCCCTTCCCTGCAGATGTGTGTGGAGTTCACTTGCTTTGCTGAAGGGCAGTACAGCTGCCTCAGAGGTGTAAGGTCTGACAGGCCACCACAGTCAAATTCCCTAGAGAACACATTTTGAAACCTCAGGCCCTCCTTTTACAGTCATCTCCAGTCCAAGTCCCTTGTTCTAGTCCAGGAGCGCTGTCAGTGAGGATGGCGAGCTGCAAAAGGGCAGTGTAGCCAGTCCTGTGGGATTGTCCTGCTCTGCAGCCATCCCTTTGGCTTGAGTGACACTCCCCTAAGCAAGCATTCCCAAAGCCTCTAGCAGCTTTGAAAGCCCAATGCCAGTGCCTCATTTCTGAGCGTAACCCTGACTCCTGTGGAAGTCTGCTCCTTCCGTCAGCAGGAGTGTTGCACTTAATTGCATCCTGAGCCGCAGCTCCTGATGCCCAGCAGTGTGTGCTTGCTCACAGGCTTGCTGACACACTCAGCTGCTGAACGACTTCCCTGTTTCCATCGTCATAACTCGAATTTTTGAGTGGATCAATCAGTACCCATCTCACTCATTTTTAACTCGGTGTCCGCAAGAACTTAATTCTTGCCAGGCTGCTGGGAAGGCTATTCAAGTCTTTGATTACACTACATCCATAAGGACAGCTGTCTGACACTGCCATGCACAAAGCAAGAGAAATGCGGTGCTGACACCTCACCCATCACTCGCCTTGAAAGGTGGGGACTGCTGGCTTTGATTTAATGCAGCAGAAGAAGAGGAATTTGCGCAGAGCAGTATGTTCAAATCACACACAGGCACAAAATGATCACAAGAAAGAAGATCTAAAGTAATTCCTCAAGTTTCAGATGCTAAAATTAATGGTTAGGAATACAGTGGAAACAGATGCATTCCATAACTTTTTTCAATTTTTTCATTTTCTCAATTTGGAAGTTTTAGTTTTCTCAATTACTTCTTGAAGCAACTGAAGATTCCTCAATATATGTCATCCTACGGATTAATGTATATGACCTTGAGCAATTTTCTTAAAAGTCAGCATTTAAAATGAAGCATCATTTATAAAGTCAGTCTTTTAAACACTTTTATTTCGTAATATCACGTGAGCTTCAGTCTGGACTAGATTTAGGGAATGAACAGTAATTTTCATCTTACTCTTTTAGAGTTTACCCTGCTACCTGTCACTGGTGGTAGTACCCAAGCGTGAAATTTGTCAGCCATAGAGCCTGTAGAGTTTAGATGCATTATGCAGACACATTATGTAAATATACCATTTTGATATATTGTGTGACCTTTTCCCTTAGCCAAATAACAACGCTCCAGAACCTGAGCAAGGCCATAATTTTTCATCCAGCTTATTTTCTCTCAGGCATCTAGAAGCTTCTTTAGAGATTCAAAACTATTAAACACAAGTTTTTCTAATAGCATGCAGAGGCAGCTGCTTAAAAGCAGGAGAGAGCATAAAGTAAGGGTGGTGTGTGAAGTATTGGGAATACATAGCAATATAAATACTGGGAAATAAGTCCATGAGGAGAGAGCAGAAGTAGGCCAGCCATATGACTGGCTGGGGAAGGGGTATATTGAGGTACTTCAGTCTCAGGTGAAGACAGTAGAGGTGACATGCAAGAGAGAATGTTCTCAACCTCTTGGATGTTAACAAGGGTGCTTTCCTTGCTCTCATCTTCCTGTTCTTTATGACTGGCACACTCTTTGCCCCGTTTTCTGTGTTCTGATATTTAAAAGCCAACATAGCATATTTCTCCCAGAGACCTGTGCCAGTGTTGTGGCCTGCATGATGTGTATGCAGTAAGATAAAAAGAAAAACAACTCAACAATTCTCCTTTCATCCACTCCCAAAAAAACACCAAACCCAAACCGGCACACTTACCTCTCTGAAAACAAACTTCTGGTTTTCAGGAACACTGTGGACATTTTCTTGACACAAGTACATTGTCAAGTAGTCAGTCCCTGAATCGACGGCTGCGCAGACTTCTGGTTGTCGTGTGTTATAACGTATTTCATTGTGGGACGTGTACTCGAAAAACTACAAACCCAAGGGAAGAAACAAAGGACAGCAGTCATTTCATATGTACACAGAGTATCATCACAATCTCATCACAGTGCTGCTTTACTCTGGTAGCACTTAAAATGCAAGAAATGCTGAATAAATGTCCTGGAAAACAGGCATTCCAGCATTAAAGAACTTAGAAGATTCAACTGTAATATTTGACTTTCCTATTCATAATACCCCTTAAAAAATAGGATGGAAAACAGTTTCAAGCCTTCTTAATTCAGACATCACAAAGTAATGTTAAGGAGTTCACCTAAGGAGTTGCTCACTGCATAGTTCAAATGCAGTTTGGTCCAGGTTCATTTCCAGTTATAATGCACTAAGGATGCATGGTGATAAGCATTTTATTCTATAAAATTTTAAGGTATTATTTAAAGTAAATAATTTACAGCTGCTTTTAAAGATGAACAAGACTTTCTTAGAGTTTACTATCTTTGTTTTCTGTATTATATTCTACAGAAGTGTTCTGCTCATGCTCTAAAACTCCTGGCTTCTGTAGCAATTATGGTTGAAGACTTCCTGAAAATTTTATATTTATCATGGACATTTGCCAACTTTTGAACTTTGTTAAAGAGCAGCAGAGTTTGAGACTTGTTTGTATTTAGCACACTTATAAATAATTTAGATGACTATAGTGCACGGATGTGTGTTTAGATCTGATTTAGATTATACTCAATAAAGCAGAGGAGAGTTTTATAAACATCAGAAAAGTGCTTATTACCAATAGTACAGCTGCATTAGCAGAGACCAATAAAAGGATGAGGGAGAGAAGAAATCCTCTTTTGTTTTGTTTCACCCCTAGAGACTGCAAGGCTTTGTGAAGGCTGTGGGCTGTACCAATTCAGAAATGTATATACTTGAGCTTAGCACAAAAACATCCTTAACAACCACCAAGGCTAATAACCTTGAAAGAGAAACTAGAAATGGAGTTTCAGTATAAACAGGACTGTGCAATTACAAAATCTGCAGCCATCCATTTCCAAGTGTAAGAGCTCTGATCTAGACTATACTGATGATAGTTGTTTCATGAAATCTGCCCCTCCCATTATCACAATCAGGAATTTCTCTGCCAAGGTGGCTGTCACAGCCATACACCAACCAATGCTGCCCACTGCATAACCCTCTGGAGCCTCATGGCTTTTCTTTTCCAGCAATGATGCAAGTGAGCGACCCCCCAGAATTCACCGTTTGCCACCATTCATTTGTGGTAAGCCACAAAGGGAAATGAGTGTTTGGAGAAAGCAACATCAGGTTTGAGGTCTCCCTGCTGACTTAAGACCCTGGAGACCATGATTTCCCCTTGAAACCTACTGTTAGGATTTGTTCCTACAAAGTAAGGTTGCACTACCTTTACATTTGCCTTATACAAAAAAAAGTCTCATCAACGACAAAAGTAAATTGTGCGAATATCTGTCCTATTATTATTATTATCAATATTTACCCTAATAGGCAGGGGCTATTCCCTGGCCTCTAAGCTTTATTCCCAGGTTCAGTATCTGATCGGCACACGGAAAACCCGCTACTCTGGGCAGCACAGTGAGCTACAAGGACATGCATTTTAATCCTATGGCTTGAGAAAAAAGAAAAAGCCTCAGCTCTGCTCAGTTGTATGTGGATGGACACTTTTTACAGCTGCCACTTTCACAAGGCCATATTTAGAGCTTTGCTCGTTAGGGGATTTATTAGATATAATAACTCTTTAGCAATTTGTATTATAAGTGAAAGCCTACAAGCTGCTGACTGTAGCAGATGCATCAGGAATAAATGGAGCAGCTACTAGATCAGAGCACTTCTTACTACTGACATATTTCCTGAATGGTCTCTCAAGGACTTGCACCAGATTCCAAAGAAGAGCAAGTAAAATTATTAATTTCTGGATAACTTTAAGGAATGGGGTTATAGTACTAGCAACCAAGCACTCCTGCCTTGTTGCCCAATGAACATAATACAGTTCATTTCCTTATAGTGCTTTAAATTGAATAAATACTTCAGGCTTTGGGCTTTTCTAAGCTCTGGTAATACATGAAATAAAGCTCCTCCTCCTCAAAAGGTTAAGTGTATTTTAGCTCTCTTTTCTTGCTTTCTGTCAGCAGAAAGGAAGCACTTTCAAACTAATCCATGGCCCAATAACTAGTAGTCTTACTGCATTTCTTTCCTTCTGAGAATCAGTAGATTCCCTTAAGTGCCATTGGGAAACTTGATGAGGCCTTTTTCCCAGTATCTATGGCTTCTGGACAATCTGCAGGATATGCCTCAGCTGCATCAGTGTCTCTCTGGTACTGGGGCCAGCAGCAGATTTTGGCTACCTCACTGGACCCTGAAACACACTCTCATCCCTCTCTATGCCTGGCTACTGCACTTTTGCATGCAGGAAAAAGTTTGCGCTTGATGGGTAGAACCAGCAGAGAGGTTACCAGTTCTAATACTCTTTTTTGCTGAAAACCCAAGGGCTCTGCTAAATTCTTTGTTTGCCTCTCACTATTTCCCTCAAATGTATCAAATGTTGATTTCTTGCCGTCACATATTGATGTCCTCTGTACTGCTTCCCTGTCATACCAAGAAGGGTAAGGGTGTTGAATTCTGGCATCGAATTTCAAAGCCTTTCATTCTCATCTACTGGGGCAGATACTCCCACAATTCATAAGCAGCCGAAGGTACAAGCAATCAGTGGCCAGTGTTTCGCATATTTCCTGCCTCTCTTCCATATACACTCAGCTCCTAACACTGCAGTGTTATCCTCACCTTTTTGTGATAATGAATATGCTGATTTTAAACAACCTCCAGTTAGTTTTCTTATGCTCACACAAATACTAAAGGAAACTCTCTCAATTAGACCATGGTTTCGATGAAGAACAGCAACAAATTACCAGGAACTTTAGTTTCCTGAGAGTGGTTTTACTCACCGAGATGTAAAACAGGAGCAGGTGTTGGACCTTATAAATAACCAAGAGCACAGAACTCTCTCCTCCCGGCACAGTGCACACAGATATTTGGAGGTCACTAAGTGAAAGGAGTTTTGCAGCTGTCCCCTACATAAACAGCCACCTGCCTGTGGGGTGGGACAGGGAACTGGAGTGAAGCTTGGAATGAGGGTTTGATGCTAAAGCTCTATATAGGTAATGAGTAGAGTGATGAGAACAGACTCAAGGAGAAAAGACAGGAAGAGTTTGGGCTTAAGATGGCAGATTCCTTTCCGAGGTGCCAAACAGAAGTTAAGGGCTGCCTGTTGTCAGTAAACACCTCTGAAACTCTGTGGGTGTTGATAGAGAGGATGACCAACCTTGCCACCATCATTTCATCATCAAACAGCAATGGATGGACATATGGAAGATTTGACTCTTCAGGTCCTGATACTGTTATCTGCCAAAGAATTCACACCGCAAGGAGCTACCTGCTACCATTTAAGAATGACTCTCAAGAAGGTGGTGGGATGGGAAAGAAATTGAGAGAAATGTCCTGCTGGTAGGTTTCACAGCTATTTATGAGCCAGAAAAGGGAGGTGCAAGTCCAGAAACCCTGAGTTCCAGTGCTCCATCTTGCTTGTGCTTCTACATCTTGTCTTATTTTAGCCTTCCTCTGTTCCCCCACCCACAACTCCTCCTGCTGTCCACTTACACTCTTGCAACTACCTATCACCCCTACTCATGCCCCCGTTTGCCAGCTGGTATCTCTGCTCCCACGTTCAGTAACCCTGCCCCCTTCCACTAAAATATTCTCCAGTGACTCTGCTTGATTCACTCCCTGTCCTCTAGCACACATATGGTGCTCATCACTTGTTGCCCAACCTCTGTCCCAAATTACTACTGCACTTTCTCACCTTGGCCCTTTCTCCCTGGCTCCTGCCAGCCCTCCCATGCCTTTCGCCCATTTCACTAATCTAGTTTTACCCATTTCCTGTGTTTTGCCTTCCCTCCTCAGGCTCTGCAGTTCTCTTGAGTCATCTCACATTTTCCTTTATTGGTTTATATTGCAGCCAGGTAGTTTCTCCATTTCTCCTTCCTCCTCCTGCTTGGATGCCAGCAGAGGGAGTGGTTTGCACAGTTCCGAGAGTGTCGCTGCTTCCAGCCTGACGCCTGCTACTGCACGGATGCATCACACCATCAGCAGAGATGGAAGAGCATTAATATCCAGTGATGTGATACCTTGCAGTAAATTCAGTTAATCTCTTAGTGCCAGCTAAACAAAGGATAACTAAAAATGCCATCTCATGACAATTCATCTCTCAATTATGCTTTTGTTTTGCTTTCATCTTTTATCCTATGTCTTTATTTTTTCTTGGGGAAAGGGATAAAATGTAAGCGAACTTTTTTTGCTCAGAGAAATACAAAAAAATGCAACCCCTCTCCTCTCTGTAATCTGCCATACGTGGAAAAAATAAATCTATAAATACCTTTGGCATGTTAGCATATAATCCTATACATTAAATACTTCTTAATCTACAAAATAAATCAACTCTTATTTATAAGAAAGTGGCTTGACTAGGTTATCTGATCATTAACTTCTCTTCTACATAGATCTATAGAAGTACGCTTAACTTGAGCATGAAACTGAACTGAGGGACCAAAAGGGGTGAGGTAAGGGGTAAGCTGAGGGTTTGGCATAATTGGCATACATCTGTCAGTATTGAGATCCTTTGGCTTTTATGGTGCAAGATTCTCCTCCTGCATTCCCCTGCATCTTGGCCCTTAGGACAGAAATATTACAAAACTTAAGACATAAACCAGATGTGAGCTAATAAATAGTACTAAATAATAGTTACAATACTTTAGGCAATAAACTTGCTCTCAGCAACAAATCTATTTCCTTTTAAGATATGATGTACATTGTTGTTTCTTTTCCCTTTCTCATGTAAAATGCAATTCATATTAGAAGCTTTCTCCTCAGTACACACTTGTTGTACACTCCTCAAGCTTTTATGTTTTTTTTTAAAGCAGAGTTCAGAACGATAGCAAATACATTGCTAATCTGGCACATCTCTGGTTTCTTTCCAAACTTTGTTTTCCCTTTCTTCCTTTTTCCAAACATTCCTAACTGAATGTTTGGATTAATTTCTTTATAAAAGGACCCAAACAGTCAAGACACCCAAGCTGTCACAGGGTTATGAACAAGAGGTCTCATAAGTGCTTTGGTACTCAGCACTGGTGAGACCACATCTCAAGTACTGTGTTTAGTCTAATCAGGGTTAGGAGACATAAAGCAAGATAGATGGGCAAGTACATGCCCCACATCAAACACCAAACCTCAGTTCTGGAGGGTGGTGACTCAAAACCGTGCAAAACAGCCATTCTAGCTTGGCACACAGTATCCCACAACACTTCTACCATGGCATTATGCAGAGAGGTTTATGGGCATCAAAACTAAGCACTGCTGCACACAGTTTCAATCAGCCTGGAGAAAGACAACAACATTTTCATCTTCAGAAGTTAAAACCAAGAGAGCAAGAATGAAAGTGTTAAAGAGGGTCCCTGCTCTCCAGGATTGTGGAGCCCAAGCCCAGGGGAACATTTCTGTAGAGTGTAGTCCAGGAGAAGATGTGGTCCAAAACCTCTTGTGCAGTTAGACACCACAAGGAAGAGACATGATGGCAGACACAGGTGGAACTAGGTGAGGTTTGCAATGTTATTAAGGGCTTTAGAGGCATGGACAGACAAAAGGTCAGAGGGGTTTTGGAGATGAATGAACACTGGCCTGTGAGCACTATAGATGCACTGATGTACTATTAACCTCTGCTAATGAACTCTGTGGAAAGGCATGCAAAGTAAAGGTATGCATGAGTTCCCTGGGCTGGGTAGACACATCTTCAGAATGAAGAAAATCTGACCTGAAGATACATCAAAATAAAAAGCATTTAGTGCAAAAATCAAAATTTGAACTAAGATCACCTTACTGTGGCAACATAGTCTCTCAGCCCTACTGCAATGACTTAACCATAATTATAACCATAAGTGTTAGTCAAAATGAAAATGAAACATTATTCTTACCTGATTTTGTCCCATGCCATGGCATGGGTAGAGTATGATCCTCTGTCCAGTTACTTGATGTTCACTTGTAGGGTTATAATCAAAACAGAAGTTTTCCATTCCTCTATTCTTCAGCTAATCAAAACAAAAGAATATTTTTAAAGTATTAGTCTAAAGTAAGGAAGATATTCTGTAGTCACTCAACACCCATCCTGCTGAGCTCTGAGATCCATCAGGAAGCTGATGTAAATTAGGTGGAATAGACCAAAGAGATGCAATGGTAACATCTCTCAGACTAATGTGAAATAAAACTGTCTGGACCATCTTGATTTTGAGCATTGAAGCAGCCAGACATGATGGCTTCCCCTAGGAATGACACTGTGTTCCAATGTATTCGCAAAGGAAGCAGGCAGAAGCTATGAAAAACTGTGTTGAAACCCAACAAGCCAGCAACTCATGCAGAACAAAAGAGTCTGCCATACCTTTTTCCCCCAGGATCTACTTGTTCAATTTGCTTATGAAAAGATGACTACATACTTTTCTCAGTTTGTCAAATGGGAAATGTTAGGAGGATTTGTTCTCGAAAGGACTCCAATACCCTCTTGAGGCAGAACAAGCAGACAGATTTTAGGATGAGAAATCATGAAAGTAGGTAAAATACATCTTTGGAAAGAGACACTAGGTGTGGTATTAAATGCTCTTTACTCTTGTTGCTGATCTCTGACAGAAAAGGTGCATAACTTTCATATTAAATTTTAAAATATTAAGTTAGCTAATTTTAAAAACAGGCTAGTTAACAAGGATTTGCATTTAAGTATTCAGGAGGCAAAAGTAACTGAAAATAAGTTAAACAATGACATAGCAACAACTGATCCCTGGTATTAGCCATGTAACCAAATTTGAAATTACACAGTGCAAAACAGGTTCTGTAAACAAGAAGCTGAATGCCCCTGTTACTGAGTGTAATTATATCACAGACAAAAAGAATGATCAGAGTGAATCTCAGAAGAGTTAGTTCAGCAAGGTGTAATTTCACTGCTCTTCCCTAGTCATGATAATCATATCCTCAGTTCTTAATGTGGAAAATGAGCGGACACATAGGGATTGCAGGAGGCTAAAACCAAACAAACAAGACAAACCCCACAGGGCCTAAACCCACCACAGAGCAAACCACACAAGTTGGAAAATGAAATACTTGTGTTCTATATATGTTGCTTTGCCAACTTCTAGTGCTAACCAACATCTTCTTTCTACTGCATTGTGCTCACTCCCACGTTAGACCACTGCAACCCTCCTTGAACAGTCAAAAGAAAACATTTTGTTTCCCTTCCTAATGGGAGGCAAGAATTACACTTAGAAAAACAGGAAAGAGAAGCGTCTTACACAGACTATTTTTAACACTGCCGTGGAACTACATAAACCAAACAATAAGCTCCTCATGTTTCTGCATTCTACATCAAGAAACATCAACTTAAAAGTCATAACCACTTAAAATGGTAATTGTATCTCCACTATTGTTGTCAGCAGCTGTCTTCAGGAGCAGAGGGTCTCCCATTAGCGTGTTTAATAACGTGTGACTCTGCCTGACTGTCTAGTGGCTCCAAGGGCAGCAAAGCCCTTATCCCTGGTGCCCTTCCAGGCAACCCAATGCCTTCACTACCACTCTTTGCCATCATCCCCTGGCATGTGCTCAAGCATGTGCTCCCTTTTGGAGCCCAGAATTTTAAATAATCTGTTTGAAAATGCCGTGCACCACCAGAACTACAGTAACTCTCCTATGTCCAAATATAGACAACAAAAGCTGTGTAAAATGTGATTAAACTTAAGCTTCATTTCAGATGGTTTGAAAATGAGGCTGTACTCCAGGATGCTACCATGTTTGTTCTCTCCTTTTTCTCTTTCACACATAAATGCTTATCATATGTGCCAACATATTCCTTCACATACATGGTCCATATTTTGACATGGTTCTTTTATTTTGTCTGACGTTGGAAGATATGCCCACACTTCATCAGGAAGCTCAACAGGTATTCAAGACCTAATTAGTGGGAATAGTATATTGGAAGCTTTTAAATTATCTGATCTGAAATGACACTGAAAGATTTGAAAATCTGACTGCAGCATCATTTATAAAAAAAACCAAACCTGCCCTGTGTTCCAAGGCAGAAAAAAAGTATGAGAGAATTTGTGAAATATTTTTATCTTGTTAAATGAGAATATATAGTTTAAGTTTCTTTTACATGCAACATCTCTATCAAAACAGTGATCATCCACTCATTTCTGAAGCTGTTTATTCCCATATCCACCATAAACAAATCATGCAATAAGAACAAAATTTTCTCTGTGACTTACCTTAGCTCTTTTGCAGAATGCTGCATTAGAGAGACAGAAGCAAGAAAAAATGTTCATCACCTTGCCAGTGAAACACATCGTTCAGATCTAAAACATTCTACCCATGCAGGACAATTGGCTGTCTCTTTCTATAATATTTGCTTCCTACTGAAACATTGCTGGTGTTACTCCACATGCCATCTAGTTACCACTGTTTGGAGGCTGAGATAGGTAATGAACACCAACTACTGAAATATTCATCTCAGACCTTATCCTGTACTGCTTGGAGAAATTTAAATCTATTGTTTCCTAATATCTGGATACTTGCATATAACTAGACAATACAGATGGCATTCTATGAATAATTCTGAGTTTGTGCTTGCATTTTTTTAAGATAAAATCCATTGTAAACAAACCATCAACAACAGATATTTTACATTAAAACTTTATTATCTTAGTTGCTAAATACAGCCAGTGGAGCACTGCCAACTTTTCTCTACATCCACAAAATAGATCAGAATCCTCTTTATTCCGCCATTGTGGCAAAGGTGTAGATCTATTAGTGATATGGACAGATGATAGTGTAGGACACTTATATTTGAATCTGCAGCAAGCCAAACAGCTTCAGCAGTACTGATCAGACAAGTTTTTACCTCAAAGGTAATCCAAGCAGTTGCAAGGAATGATTTTACTGAGTGAACGCTATTTTCATATCACCTGTTCCTAGGGGCAATGATGAAATAGATACACAACTCTGATGACTAAAATCCTCTGAAGGAACCTGTGCTGAGACACTGCTGTTGGATTCATTGGCTCACCCCAGCAAGTCCAGATATCCCTGGGTGGCTCAAAAACAATGGCATGTGGTTCAAACAATGGTGTGTTCCATTGAGACTATTATCAAATACTTGAATTTCTCCCATTTCCTTTGAAAAGTCTCTCCCAAGCTTTCAGAGGCTGCACAGCCAACTAAGTTGTGCATATTTTCCTGTGATGGGCATAAGATCTCCAGGTCTAGTCAGTCCTAATCTTGGCTAACAATTCAATCTCAAGTGGCAGCTCTACAAATTGGATTATAATGCAGTTTTTGAGGTATTCCCTAGAGACAGGATCCTAACGCCTCTGAGAACTTGGAACACCAGACATACAATAATATCTTCGATTACGTAATTTAAAATTCATAGCTAAGATCTCTTGTTCTGCAAGCCTGTCCATATATATCATGTGTTATTTAGATAATTTAAATAACATTCTCTTTCATGTTCCAGCAAAACAAACTTCTTCATAGTTTAGTTAAAGGCATCATTTACAATCTTCCTTCCAGGTTTTTTTAAGGTTATATCTGGTCCAAACAAAAAGAAAATTATTACTAAGCACTTGGAAATAAAGATGAGATGGTCTTGGAGGCAAATGGGGAAAGAAGCTGTCAAAAGAAAAATTCAAGTTTTTGATTTCCCAACTGATTCAGTCAGTGACAGATGCCTTTACAGATAGATGGCAGAAAGAGCGACTGGATAGAAAGTCACAACAGACATCTATCAGCTTAGTTGCTTCACATTCATCTGGAAGAAATACCAGCTAGAAACCAAGAAGAACAAAGAAAAACTTATCATGTCAGAACATAGTATGGTCTCACTGCCAAGTGATCAAACTTACAGAAAACTAGTGTAAAATCCTGATTTTTGTGTCACTGCTGTTTTTTAAAAGCAATCTTGATGCAAAGTTCAAGTCCAAATTCACTGACTGACCATAATCTTTATCCTCAGATAAAGAGGATGCCAGCAATACTTATATATACCTTAGAGGAGAGCAGAGCCCTGTGTTCCCTTGCTTTGCAGCCGTGCATTTCCACAGGCATCGATAGCATGCAAAGATCACAGAGCTGCCCAGTGCCGTCTTCAGCCCGCTGCACACTGCAGCAGTGTCACCAGACCGACTGAGACTGAACAGAGCAGCAGCTCAAAGCTCTTCCTGCAGACAACTCACACCATCCCTTCCCAGGGTAGCTGAGATTTGTAAGCAGACATGGTCTGCACTGTCTGGGTGGGAAATCTGTGCAGAGCTGGGGCTCAAGACTTATGATTTCATACCTACCAAAGCACAAGAATAGTGTATATACTCTGCCAGTAAGTACCTGCTCAAGGATGGCCAAATCAGATGCTATGCCAGAAATAGAGACATCAGTGCTGTACACAAGCACCTAAAAAGTATTATCAGCCTTTCCAGAACTGCTCACAACTTACTATTTAAACCCACCGCGTGCCCTCCAGCTTCACTCCCTCCTGCCCCTGCAAAGAACTTATTCCAGTCAAAAGGTTTAGTTCATGTCTCACAAAGTTCTAAAGCTGCATGAAGATCAAGGGGAAGCAAGAAGATGTTTATCTCATTTCTAGGTCTCAGGCAGTTTGCAGGAATGTAATCATATCTCAGGCAAAAAGGCTCATAATTTGTATGTTTAAGTGAAGTTTTAGGCAGCTAACTTTTTAGACAACCAGGTGTAGTATGGATATTTTTATCTATGTATTAAGAAAAAAAAAGTAGCACAAGAGTCTGCTCGTCAGTGTACAGCACCGAATGCTGCTCAGTAATTCTTGACTCTGTTTGAATAAGACATGGCTGACTTAGGGGTAATCTTAGAAATATTTTCAACTTCAGTTCAAAAGTAAAAAGACTTTTAAGGGAGGTAAAAATCCCCATATTGCCTTGTATTCTGTTTGAAAAATTAAATAACCTCACAATAAGTTGAGCTGTTACCAAAGCTGACACTTTTAAACAGTATTTTTGTGAACCAGAAAAGCAATACACAGCTAAGGCGGGAGTAAAGAACATCATCAGTGATTCATTGAAGCTAGCAGATGGGACTCAATACCCACAAATCAGCTGAATCAGTAGGTGTCATTTTTGCACTCTCAGTTTCTCAAAGTACAACTATACTTCAATCACATTTTAAATTCTTCCTCCCCCCAAAAAACTATGTATTCTTATTATGCTCACGACTAGATGACAGCATTTATGAATTGTTTTTAGAGAAATATATAGAGCACACCTAAATTACACTCTAGATACCTCAAGCAGCTCTGAACAAGACTTATTATTTCTAGGTACTGTCAACCCCTTGCCTGAGAATGACAATTAAATCAAGAAAGAAACTGCACAAATTCCTTCTCCTCCCCAGGAGGCTGAAGCACTATCACTGGCACCAGTTTAACCCTTTCTTTTGGAGGGGGAAGGATGGGGGTGGAGGGAAGGATAAAATTCCTGAAATGCTCCTGGAAGGTAAGTCTTACTGCTTCAACTGTCTCAGACCTTGTCAGTAGCAATCCAGCACAACAGAGCAAAAACTGAACCAATGTCGTAGCAGGGTTTGTTCAAGGCACTGGATAATGGTGGGTAATATCTTCCACACCAGCAATCACAGAGATGCCTCTTCTGCAAGCTCCAAGACAAATGGAGGAGGGTGACAACTCTCCCAGAGGCTCCTAAGGGCTTTTCTGACAACTGCTGCTCTCCCTGTGGGAACTTCCACAGCTCCCCAAGGGAAATACAGTCTCCCAGGGGTAACCACTGCATTTCCACATTAGGATCTTTTTAATCCAACAATTTACAAAGCTATTAGGGCAGGCCGTGGGGAGACTTGGTTCCTGAATGTTTTGTATGTCCACGGAGATCAGATTTTTTCCCCTTTCCCAAAGGAGATTCAGCAGAGGCTAAGTAACTGAAGGGCAGATGGCTGCAAGACAAGGGCTGGATGTGATGCAGCCGTGTTGGGAATGCAGCTTAGCTGGATCTGCAGAGTGATCGAGTTACCAGAGAAAGGACTTTTAAGTCAATGTGGCACTAGTAATCAGGAAGGTATTTGATACATCTTTGCCTGGTGGAAAGGTGCAGTTTTGTGCTCCTAACATGCAACAGGTATCTGGTGATTTTTTCGAGGAAACGGGTATTTGCTGCATCATCTCTGCCTTCATCCCTTCCAAATGAGATTACAGTAATGTGATATACATGGAGCTTTAGTTTATATTTATTTGTAGGCTGCAAAAAGCATGAAGAGCTGTCAACTCTTAAAAAAAGAAGAGGATTCTGATATTGAACCCATTGTCTGTGAACCCTTGCTGGTCTAAAGTGACCTCCAGATTAAAAATTAACATGTAGGTTTTGATATACAAAATCCCCCATGATCTGGAAGCACTTAGCACCAGCTCTCTTTCCCATCACCAGAGCATCATAGTTTTCATCAGATAAAATGTACAAACATATGTTTCAAAGCACGCTCTCTTTCTTTTCAGTTCAACAACTAAAATAAAACACTTTACTGTTCTCTTTTTTCTGTTATGCAATGTTTCAAGAAATAAAAACCTCATCCTTTGCTGCCTTTAACAGTCCCAAGATGTCACTTAGAGGGAGTAATTCTTGGCAACATTACCTGTTCTCCTACTCTGACACAGAACTCCTTTATGAACAGCACCCCCCTAAATAAAGACTCTGATAGAAACCACATGTTAAAGCCTACCGAATTTTAACTTAATTCTACCAAAATCCCAAACTGATTTTGGCACAAAAACACCTTCACACTGACTTCTGAGAGCTCAGAGAACTGCAAGTAGGCCCCCTTCTCAGCAGCCACATACCATTCCAAAGAAGCCTGGTCTGTCCTCAGGTACGTGAAGTTCTGGATACACATTCTCCAAGAACCATTTGAAGTCCTTACATTTCAGCTTCTCTCGTAGAAGTCTCCTCTCTGTCACATCTCCATATGGTTCCTGGGGAAAAAAAAAATTAAAAGAAGAAAGAAGAAAAAAAAAAAGATTAAAGAAGAAAAAAACCATCCAGAACAGATGCTCTTTTTAAATTATCTTTATACATTATTAGGAACCGTATGCTACAGTGATGAGTAGGACTTCTAGCCAGGAAAAATCACCATGTTTGGGTGCTGGATTTGATTTCATCATCCTTACATTTGTTAAATGTTGACAAAAAAGAATTGGAACTGTGCAAGTAAAACTTTAAAATATTCTAGAAGACAGTTTGTCTGAGAACACTCCCCGAATCCGCAAGTGAGGAAGCCCTTGAATACAAATTGCTGGAGACTGAGAAGGCGTATTGGAAAATAAAATTTCCTTTAGATAGATAATTGAAAATCTCAAAAGCAGTGAATGATTCTTGAGGATTTCAAATTATACCACCATCCACCTGCAAATTACCTGTAGAGTTTTACACTTAAGTGATGAAATTTCTAAAATCAGCTAATGCATCCTTTGAACTTCATCATTTTGGGGGGTGGGGAGTATGAAATCTTAAACCTCTAGAGAAAAGCTTTCATTGCAGACTTTTCTCTGTCTGTGGATTGGAGCAGAGTTCACATCTTTTTATGTCTGTCTTCAGAAACCTCTCTTTATATTGACTAGGGACTTCAGATAGTCAGGCATGAGACAGCATTTGCAGCCCCCAGATTTATACAGGTCACTTGAGGCACTCTTTCATCAAACTACAAATGTATTTGCATTTCTCAAAGCTGGGAAATACCACTGAAAACACAAAGCAGATGTAAAGCAGAGGCAGAGATGCCTGCTTGAATAAACAAACAGCGTGACATATTAGCTCTGAGGTCTGAACATTAATCTTGAAGTGAAACTTCATGGAACCAATTTTTGTAGCCATAGCATCAATCATTTTCCTATTATGCTACAGAACTGAATATTTGGGTTTGATGAAGTAAAAAGGTCTGAACTCAATTGCTGCAACAAGTGGTGCACAGAGTATTTGGAAACCAAAGTTCATTGGCAGCAGCTTTGATATGGGGGGAAAAACCTGCCTGAGTTTCAGCTTACATCCACTGCGTTACAATAAGCCAATACATGAAACTTCCAATATAACACACAAATATTCTTTAAAGTTAAAGCTCTGTCATTACAGACATAAGATGCCCAGCACTTTACAAGGAAAATTGTCAGCGTTTATTGCTCTTTTTGTGTATGACAAGCCAAATCAGCCTGGTGTTGCCTATGGGCGAATCCCATATTTCTCTTTAAGTCAGACTCTGATAATAAAACTTAAATGGCTTTTATGATGTTAAAGTAAAACAATTATTACAAATGTGTGGACTATAATAATCTAATTACCCAATTTAATCCAAAGAAACACAAGATGAAAGCTAACCAAATTCATCTTCTCCAGCATCCTCCAGCGTATCTTTTAAAAGCCTAATGTTTTCAAGAGCAGTTTTCCCTTGGCGTGTCTGTTGGGGTCAGCCACTAAAATGAGTGGGGGGCTCCCTGTGCCCCCCACTGTTCCCTCAGCTCTGCTCTGGTTCAGCCAGGGGTGGATGTCCATCACCTTGCCATAGCACAGCTCCCCCATGCACAAAACCAGAAAGGCAGCACTTAGAAAACTTTCCATGCACAAAGATCATGCTGGGGAGACCAGGCACCTCCAGAAACAAGCAACAGCAGAGAATGATTTCTTTGGAGTCGGAATTTTGGACCTTGTGCCAAGGGTTCATTTAATTAATTTCTAGACACTGCAAGGACATTGCAGTGTTACTGTCTTCAAGCCTACAGTCCCTTCATGATAAATATATCCAGGTTATGAATTTGCACACTCCTTTACCATCCTGATGTACTCAATTTTCACAGTATTTGTCTCCTGAAAAATTCTGCAAAAAAATGAACTTGTATTTTCATTTCAAGGCAAATAGAAACATTAACTTAAAAGAACCCCCTTGAAACATTTTCATCTGAGTTCCCATGACTGATTTTAATTAATTTAATCTTTTCGATATTGATTTTGGTTTTGGTTTGTTTTGTTGGTTTTTTTAACTAAATATGGTGCAGCAGTAAATCAAACAGAAAAATACATTTTATTTTACATCCATCCAAAGTTTTACAATTATCACAAGACAAGTAGTTTTCCTAAATATTATTAATATGCTATTCACCTGAAGGTCTACTGTCCACTGAAACTTGTTGATTTGCATTTATTAATTGTGTGTCTGCAATTCTCTTTGAGAGAATCCTGTATCAGCCATTTCACAGAAATACACATTTTAGGCTAAGCAATTCCTCCTTGCTTTGATCACCTCACTTCACATTAGTCTTTCATTTATTCATTTAATATTGACATAGATTGGGACACCTTGTACTCTTACAGGATTTCTAATTTTTTCCAAGAATTAAAAATTATACACTTATTCTATGTCTAGGAAAAAGTTTCAGAAGAAATAAGAAATAAACACAAAAAGCACTTCATGCTAAATATTAGCTTAATCAATACCAAGTAGGTTGAAAACAAATTCTACTGAAATTCCAGGAACAGTGCATTTGAACTCACCAGGCGAGCGTGTGGGTTTCGGTGGTAATAAAGTTGTTTATATTCATCCATCCACACTTCAGCTGCACGCACGCTGTTCGCCAAAGCTTTGGACCGTGAGTATGGAGCTTGCTTGGGGAAAACGTGACCTACATGGGAGCAAGGATGGATCTCAAGACTTCCTCCACACTGCCATATCTGAGCAAAGAATTGACATTGTGTGTAACATTAATTTGAGTCTTTGCAAGCTCAAGGATACAGTAACAATAAGCCTGTGTAAGAATAACACCTTCTGGAGAATACCACACCATACTACAAGTAACACATACAATAATTTTGTGTCTCATTTGATGACTAAACTGGATAAAATTACATCCTTGTTGCTCTCAGTAATTTCCTTTGAGTTCACAAGGAGATAACCACATCTCTGGTTTAGTCTGGAGAGCAATATTCCTTCCTTAGTTTTATTTTCTCATGGTAAGATGTGGTCTACAATATAACTTACACAGGCATTGTTAAAAAAAAGAAAAAAGAAAAGAGAGGCATACTTCTTTTCCTAATTAACTCTGTCAATAGCTACCTCCGAAAGAAACCGATGGCTGATAACTAATTCTTGCCAGGAATCTATAGATCTATACATCATCTACATATTCTACTGGAAACCTGACTTGACACAACAGGCAAGCTTGTTACACCATTGAAGAACAGTACGTTCTGTTTCCATCAGTACATTCACCAATCTAGAAGGGAGGTATAGGTGCCTGGTGATAAAATCACACTGACCTTTTCCATTGGAAAGCTGGGAAAGGTATCCCAGACCTAATGCATGAAAAGAAAAAGCTAAGTATTTCTACAGCTTATGGTGGTTGAACCAACAACAATGAAACACCCTCTCCTATCTAAAACAATATTCCTGCTTGCTGCCAAGGAAGTCCTTGCACCGGAATGTGGAATTGGAAGAACCCTGCCAACCATAACTCTGCCCTTGTGCTAATCCTTCTGCCTCTCTGGTTCCCCAGGTTGGGAAATGTACAGCCCACATGATAAAGTCCAGAAACAGCCATCAAGTGGATCCATTAGCCTCACCGCTCTGTGCACATTTTTGTAATTACATTCTTCTCCTTTGAAAACCAAGGGCTTTTGGCAGTTCATCTACACAGCCACTTTCCCACCACCCAATCCGATCTCAAGTTTGATTACCTGAAAGGAAAGCACAGCTAGGTATTTCCTATTTAATATTGTGTGTGACCACTACATGGCAGACGCCCTGTTTCTGAAGGGTGCCTGAAAAGAGGTTTCTGAAGTTTAGTCAGACGGGAGGAAGGCAGGAGATGTTGCTGCACTGGAACTAACTTGAGGCTGTCACCAGTGGCTCTGATAGACCTTCCATAAAAGATTTAGAATTCCCATGTATTCAACTGTGCGTAAGTGGCAGCTCATCATTCCTTTGAAAATGGAAGACAAAGGAAATTAGCTGGGATAGGTTTAAGGGGTAGAGGTTTGCTCCCTGATAACTTCTTTGTATAAGACATACATTTTTAATTACATGTTATTCAAATGAACACAGCAAGATTGAAAGCTGTGAGGGAGCAAATAAAAGCTTTGTTGCTAACAGAGTTAAAAGATCAGTGATAGGACTTTTCCTACCTCTCTCTCTGGGACTTTTGGGGATCTAAAAAGATGAAGGCTTTCAGCTCACACAAGATGGGACTTGGTTTTAGACTTTTTTTTTTTTTAAAGTTACTTACAATTTCTCTAATTTTTTTTTTTATTTGGAAATCAACAAATGTCATCTCCATTGATATGGTTTTGGATAACAATGTCAGACTTTATGTGTGGCACAATACTGTGCTTAATTATCAAAGTGTAAGCACTCTAATATGTATGTTTGCTTTTAAAACAAAGTTTCCTTAAAGATATAAGTAATTCATTATTCAACTACAGGGTGTACTGGATAATTGTTACTTCCTGAATTTAAAAGTTTCATTTCTTTTTTTCATGTGAGGTTTCACTCTTCTTTTTTGCTGCTTTTCAGGGAAGCAGTGTATTTGTCACTTGAACAAAGATGATTAAAGGATTTATGTAAGAAATCTAGAATTCTGTACTGATCTTTTAAACAATTTGCATATTGTCATATGTAAGTTACACTACTGCCATTTTGAAAGCTGCTGGGAAACCAGCTATCCACTTTCCCTTTAGGAAACGTTATTATGTTCCCTTTAATAATGTCCAATTTTATATTCCACATAAGAATTTTTAATTAATCATTAGTGTTTAGATCAATCTACTTTTAAATAAGATATGAGGAACAGATGATAAACACTACCAAAATAAAAATGAAGAAGGAAGCACATGCTTCAACTCTTCCATGATAAAGTCTGATTTCAAAGGAATGAAACAAACTGACCATACCTCTGTTAAATTGATGACAAAAAGAGAATTCCGTAACAGCTGAATTTTCAATAATTAAAGCTCTCTAAAAAATAACTCTAGGTTGCTAAGCAATGCTCATTAAATTCTACGTATTTCATAAAAACAGTATAAAAATTATCTTGTCTTCCTATTAGAAAAGAAAATTAAATATATTTAAGCTAAAAAAATTCCTCAAAAGGTTTATTCATTTTCATTTTAATGGAAAGCATTATGACCTCTATATAAAATCAGGTACAAATGAACAGTCATAAAATAAAGCAAGGAATTTAACAGAGAAACTAAAGTTGATTACTAAATGCTAAATAAGTGGCTCTGCAGAAGATTCTTCATAAAACTATTTCAACCTTCTGTAACAGAAAAGCACATTAGGTTTCATGTTTATTTTGCAAGCTCACATACATGCAGATCTGTTTCTTTACAAGGTCTGGCTAACTCACAGCTCTTATTATAAAAGCACACATTTTTCCTTCACTTCAATAAGAAAACAAGGTGACATTCCTTTTCTTACTTTCACTTTCATCTTGATGCATGCAGACTATCGGCATATTTTCATTTGTTTTCAGAGACAGATGGTGGCATTATGAAAACCTACAGAAAATGTTCAGATCTCACCTTGAGATCACTGTCCCTGCCAGGGTCTCTGGACAATTGACCTAGTGCTGGGTCAATAAATGCTAAAGAATAAAAGCTCTACCAGATCATTCTAACATTTTGAGACTCTCTGGAAGAAATAAAAAGCATAACAAGGATGCTACGTCCTAAAAAAGGGGAAAATGTGGAAAACCCTATGTTTCTACTGCTCCCTGTGCTAAAATTTTTCCTGATGAGTTGTGGCTGAGCCCCCAGTGTGGTGCTCATGCACAATCTGCTGGAAGCCGGGTGGGTGAAAAGGCACCCCGGACACATGGACCCCTCCTGGCTGCTCTCAACGCAAGACACATTTCCAGATCCAGACAATAAGAAACAACACAAAAATATTGGAAAAGAGAAGACTCCGGGTGTTCTGAGGCATATCATCCAGGCTCATGGGCAATACAATTTCTGAGAAGAAAGGTCTTTTTGCACACGCTGGGCTGAAGAACAGACCACAGGCATAGTAATCCTTGGTACCCAGAAATGAACTTACGTTGCAGTGCCATTTGAAGGACCAAGAGCAGAGAGGGGAGGGAAGCTGCAGCCAGGTTCCCTTTGCTCTGAGTACGAGAGGGAGAAGATGAAAGAGCATGTTTTGAATCCCTCAGAAGGGGGAGTTTCAATGCCCGTTATGCCCATGAAGTGAAATTTTATCCAGCCAAATAGCATTAAGCAATCCAAAATCAAGGTATATTGACTCGATTGTGCATTCAGCACGTAGCCCCCATCTCTCTTAGTCATCATGCTTTTAGCAAAAGCTTTGTCCTTGTTGCACCTCTCAAAACCACAGAGAATTTCTTCAGTTCAGAATAATCGAAGTGAGAGAAAAAGGAGGCTTGAGAACAAGTCTTTTCATGTCATTGGGAGACGGTGGTGTTTTCAGAGATGAGAACAACAATAAATTAATTTACAGTGGTTTTGAGTTGTTCTGCTCCTAATTTTCAAGTCTGACAGGTCTAGAAAACACAAGGACAACAACATTAACAATGATTTATCCCTTCGGACCCCTTGGAACACTGTGGGCAGCCAAAAGCACACAGTTAAACAACACTGTAGCACTCTGCTCTCTTCCACAAAAATCCTCACCACACAGAGCACAAGTACGAGGGCTCCAAATCAAACAGAGCAAAGCATGTCGCCTACAAATGCCCAGATGCTCCTGGCAATCTGCACTAGGAAAATTGGCATGACCAGGCATATTCGTTGGCCATTGCACAGTCTGTCCTGTTAAACCATTTGTCTCCCAGGAGTCGCTTGATCCACCTGCACCCACGTTTTGCCTTAGCCCCTGCAGGGCACGGCAGAGTGCTTTTGTGCTGTCTCCTGGGGACTCTGCCGAGCCCTTTGTGCTTCTCCTGCGTGCTGGGCCTCTTTGAATCCCTCAGATCCCCTCCTCTGATGCTTCCTCTGTGCCGTGAGGGGACCACAGTGCTGCATGCTGAAGGAGTATAGGCACTGCTCATACCTGCTGCTGCGCCCCAGGGAGTGCTGGTTCCGGGGAGCAGCAACATAAAAAATGAGGCTGGCTGCCGGAGACTCATAGTGGTCAACAACAATGAAAGGTCGGGTCTAAAGCAGCAGCTGGCGCTGGGGCACTCTGTGTCAAAGGCAAGGGCTCAGGCTGTCTGCAAGCCTTGGTCTCCCCAAAAGCAAGACACGAAGAGCAGAAAGCCAAGAGCTGCATGCTGAGTGTGCCATGTTTGAGGTGTTCTGCAAGGAGCTGCAGTTCTGGATACATCAGAACTGGAGACAGCTGGGAGTCTCCTGCTTCAGGGGGTCACAGGGCTGATGGAGGTGGCTCAACTCTTTGCGTTTCAGGTGGAGGCCTGCTGAGCTAGACCAAGACTACGAAGTAGGCTCTGCTTGGGCTTACGTGCCAGAAACTTTTCCCCAAGTGAAAAAGGAGGTGGTCATGAACTTAGATCAAACAGCATTTCCAGCCAAGAAATCTCCCTCCAGAGAGAAACCATACTAACTCTAGGCTTGTGCTTGCTATCATTCCTAATAATTTTTGTTCCTTATTTTTATACCCTCTTTTCTACAATTTCTGCACTGCAGGCAGCAGGAGACAGGAACAGCAGCCTGGAACAATCCATCCTTCTCTGGTTAACACACAGACATCGAGAGAAACAGTCTGCTAATGCCTCCTTTCTCAAGAAAGTGATCTTGCAACACTAAAATGATGTTTATCCCTGAAATTAACTGTCACCTGGTAAAAAACCCAAAAACCCTCCTGCACCACAATTCAATGACTCACAGAAATGCAAACATGACCACCAAATATAACAGATGGGCAGAAGAGACAACAGAAATCCAGGATAATAAGTTGTGAACTCCCTGAAAGCCAAAAGCGGCCCTACAGCATCCCTCTTGCATCACGACTGGATGGCTTCAATGAGCTCAGTGTGATATGGGGCAAACTATAGGCAGGAAGTGCTCAGTGGGAATCAGCCACAGCACTGGCAATGGCTGAGCTGAGGAGCACAGCACTGCTTTGCTAATCAGTCTGGACTGTCCTGTGTCTCCTCACTTTTCATTACAGTTATCTATGTGCCTCACACCTGAGAGCTTGGTCCAGCCTCCTATGGGGCACAAATCTACAGTTACTGGAGATCTTCCCTCTCACCTTTTATGACCTTTATACAAACTTCTTCTCAGGTGAAACAGAATAAAGCCTTAAAATTAGTACAGGGGCTGCCTTCTCCTGCCCTTCTGGGAACTGCTCACTCCATCAACCGCAGCAAGAACTCTGAGTCACATCAAAGCACTACAAATCTTCTTCCCAATGACCTCCTTCAAGCTGTGGGATGTAAACTTCACCCACTAGTATCACACCCTTCTTACGTTTTATACTAGAGCTCAAAACAAAGGCATGTTTTAAAATATTGCCTTAAAACAGCTATTTGGAAGGAAAATACAGCTATCCTGAAGTGTAAGAATAAGATTCAGATAAACACTTTCCAAAATACTCCCTTCTTAACACCTGCTGACATTACAGCTATCTCATTAAGTAAAAGGCCATGAAGAAAGAAATAGGAACTTGTTGTATTCTGAGGAATAGAAACTTTCAATTAAGCCACCTACCCTGAATGAGAATTCAAGGTTTTCTCCTCCCCAGACTTCCATTCCTGTGTCATAGGAACCAAGATAATCAAAATACTTCTTGCTCACAGAAAATAATCCACCTGCCATGGTTGGAGACCTATAAAAGAGAATAGTAACTCTGAACTGAATAAAAAGAAAAAATATTAAACTAATGCAACAGATAAAAAAATACAATATATTTTTATTTTGTATTTTGTCAGTCTTTTCTGGATACAAAGTAAAGTCAGAAACTTATCAATCATCATGAGGACATTTGAATTTAATTTTGTAATAAAAAACTGTATCTGAAACAAGCACCAGAATGTAAAAATATTGTGTTAAAATAAATTTTTCCAACTGCAGTGTCTTTGCATGTAAATTAAGAACCTCTTCACATAACAGAACATTAGCTTCTTTGTGGAAAAACCGTATTAGTTGGCTCTGAAATTCTAAGTGCTGTATCCTTATCTATTTTACTTAAGTCATAATTAAACACTTGTGCTTTAGTAATTAAAAACAACATTCTCAGTCCCACTAGTATCAATTGAAAATCTCTGAAACATCAATTATTAAGGAAATATAGCCCCTAAAGAGATTTGTTTTCTAAGAAAATCTACCCATCTGTATGTTCTTAATTTTTTTACTAAGTTTGGGGGAAAAAAAAATAAAATCAGAAGTCATGACTGGGTCCTCATTGAAGATCACAAGGCCCAGAGTGACAGCACACTTAAGGGATGTACTCACAGTAGGGCAGAGTGTGCACATACACATAAACTTGCATTTGCTCAATATTGTTCCTAATTGTTTACAGTCTTAGAAAATTACTTTCTTCAAAGTGCCAAGTACATAGTGCTGATTAGAACTAAGTTCAGTTGACATTCTGTGAATTTTACTAAATTGCTGTTGAGGTAAATATTAACAAATGCAAGGTGAAGCGATCAATTACTCTTAATCTGTCAAAACTAATTTCACCAGCTACCTTTCTGAAGCAACACTGTCTCACACTGTCACATGCTGTTTCAAAGAATGGAATGAGATGAGACAAGACAGAAGGAAAAATAACAAACTCCATAACCAGTCAAGTTCTTCTGTCTCCCTCCAGATCTCATCTTTCCAAACCCAGCTGTTGGTGACACCGCTGCCAGCACAGCTGCTTTCTCGAGCTCACAGTCCTCAGGCTACCACGAAATTTTATCCCTCATCATTTTCCCCTTGGCATGTCAAAGAAAATTCTTCTTATCATGAAGGGAAAAAATAGCATCATATTTGAACTAAAGGTTTTAAAAATATTTACTCTGTTTGGAATTTTATTTTAAGGAGGATGTGGACTAATACATGCTGAGAAAGACTCAGTTTCTACCTCACTTTTCCCATTTAAAAAATAGTTCACTCAGTTGAGGACAAGTTTATTAATATTTGTGAAATACTGGGTATTATTATCTTGATAAGAACCTAGAAAGGGCTGAGAAAAATTAATAATTCAAATTTTTTTTGTGGTCTGTACAATAAAAGTGCTAACAAAAGCACAGTTTGACAGATTAATTTACAATAAACTGCTGAAATACAGCAACTTCCAGGTTGAACATAGCAGATCCTCAGCTATCAGGAGCTTGTCTACAGTTCCCATTATCCAGATGCCTTTTTTGTTCTATTATCTCACCTCTCCTAAAAATACATCACTAAGTGACAAATAATACCAATTGATGGCAACTTGTCTTAAGATAAAACAAAACTATAACCCATAATGAAGACATTGGCCTGAGCTCTGAGAACTAGCCCCTCACAGAAACCATGGTGGATAGAGCTGTATTGTTCCATCCCAATAATGAACTGGAAAAATGATTCACCTTTAAAAATAGCACAGTGAACTACCACCACTTTTACAGCACTGAAAAAAATCTTCAAAACTACTTTTGCCGTCTTACTGGTTAATGATTTTTTTCTCTTTTCATTGCTGCCCATGATACATTTTTTACAACACAGATCTCTTTGCTTTGCACAGAGGACATTCTCCAGTATTAGTTAATCAGTTACACTCTTTCCATGTGCTGATAAGCATTTCTAAGGGTTTGCCTAGAGGAGTCAAGAGACTACTTTGCAATGTTTTCCATATAGACGATGACACAAGAATTTCAGCCTTTTAAAGCAACAGTTTTTCCAAGAGCATGGTAAGCAGGAGCTATTTTGGAAAAAATGGGAAACTAAACAAAATACATAATTTTAGTAATATGTTCATTTCCCAAATATCTTTCAGCACCTGGCATTTTCAAGTGAAATCAAAAACACATTCACAGTTTCATAGGATGCATAAAAATTAACCTGATCACGTCGGTCTTGGACTTCCTCCGTTTTTGTTCTCTTTCAGGGGTACTGTGCCAAGTGAAGACCAGCCTCCAATCAAATCCACCAATCTGTGGCTCACCCGCATTTCCCAAGTACTCAAATGTATTCCAGTCAATAACATCAATAACAGGGCAGACAACAGCTGTTTCTTCTTCAGCAATCCTGATACGTTTTTAAAACAAAAGGGTGACCTCCATTAGAAACTTCTCTAAAATTAAGAAACTAGAACTGACAAGAACAAAGAATGCTTACAAATACCAAACATGAAATTTTGCTCCGTTTCAATTAAAGCTGCAATAGAAGAAAATGATGGCTGCAAGAATAACCCCCAGTTTCCTACTGGGGATGCATCTGGAGGATGTATCAGGATGGACTCCACTGTAGGCACCTGGCAAGCATCAGCCTTCCTGGACGGTGGAAGCAAGCTATGCCAGATGGCTTGAGATAACGCATTCAGCATCTGGCTTGGCTGCCATAGCCAGCACCACTTTCTCAACAAAAAATGCCTATTTTCTTTTGTACAGGTAGCTGTTTTTAAGAGAGTAGCATGATTGTATAGTTCTGCAACGATGAATAATGAAATAGCCAGTCTCTTGGCCCTCCAAGTCATGGCTGTTCTTCTAATTGCAATCATCTGTAAATGTTATATTGAGTACTGAAATAGTAACTCAAAAAGAAGACCTGAGCTTTGAAAAAACCAAACCTGCAACATGGGGATTAGACCTCCAACAATGAAGCATACCTGAAGGAGGCTTCCAGAAGCCCTGGCAATGTGGAGATGAAATGGAGAAACAAGACAGTACTGCAGAATGACATTCCTATCACCAAGGGTGATCTAAAGATAGTCAATATCTTTATCATACTAAGAATACATCAGAACTGATGACACTTCCTTCAGGTCTACTTCTACAAGGAGATAAACCCCTTCCTCCCATTTCTCAATACCATGCAGGGTTTTCAGGATTCCTTTCCAAAAGGATTTGTCCTTACACAAGGCAGTGGGATTTTTAGCCTTCTCCTTACCTTCTAGAATAGTCTCCCTCAGTACTAGGAGCAACTTCAAGCACACAAGTTCAAGCAAAGGTCTTTCTTCTAAGTCACTGCTTAGGATCTTCCCTGTTCTAGTGTTAGACAACCCCTGATAGTTCAGTTTAATGAAGTAACTTGCTTGACTTAGAGATGCAGCTACGCACTTTAGCCCTGCGTCTTCTATTTGCATATTTCAGAGGCGAAGGAAAACTGAACACATTATATTGTCAAACAAGTAAGACATGCAGTGCATCTGTCATTCAAAGGGAGCTAGTTCCTCATGAGATTATTATTAATCTTAAAACCTGTAGGCTGTCCAAGGGCTCATGCTCAGAAATTAGAGCAGGTTATGATGGTTAAATGCAGCAGTTCCAAAGAAGTATTGTCTGAGCTGAGAAGGACTGCCTTAAGTATGAAGTGGTCTCTTGTTGCTGGAGGGAATATGTGAAACAGGTGTTTTCTTCTTTATGATCTCCCATTGAAATCTTGTTTGATAGAGCACACAAAAGCACTTATACAAATATTGTTACCTCCTGTCTCACTTGCATAAAACTTCATACAAATCCTCATTGTACAAAGCAATGAAAATGACACACACACAGAGGAAAAGAAAAAACCCAATAAAATGTAAAAATATTTTTACTCCTCCTGCAACAAGTAGGAAAAGAAGTAAAAATTAGGTAGCTGGTGTATGATTTCAATTATGAAAGGACTTAAGTAAATGAAAAGCTTCACTTTTCTGTAAAAAAAAAAACAACTCACTTTTCTGTAAGTTAAGAATTAACTAGATGGTACAATACACAGGCACTTACAAATACAACTATGTTTGCACTGCAATATGCTAACACTGTTGTATTGCTCCCATGCATTTGAGTCAGATATACCACAGAAAATCCCCTTAGAGATGTACGTCTGCATCTGCAGCAAGAAGGGCAGGAATTCCAAGAGAGGGCTAACTTTTTACAGGTGGTGATTATTACCGCTAAAAAAATCCCAATCCTTCCTCAAGATTGCCATCTAGTGGTGCGCTAAAGAGGAGAAGAAATCACAGAATCATCTCACACTGTTTCTTTAGGGGACATTCGTTTAACCCACGCTCATTTTTTGATGATTCTCCCTTTTCTTTTCTTCACGCTATCATAGTTAACCCACAGTCACCTGGAATACACTCGGTGTGAAATTTAGAAACAAGGTAAGTATGACAACTTACTTAAAACAAAAAACAGAAAAAAAAACAGAAAACAGAATAGTATTCTAGATACAATTTCAATGGGACATGGGGAATTTGAGACCACAAGTCCCACTAGAAGTCAGGAAGACTCACACACATCAAGACACTATGTGCTTCTGGAAGTCTCTCTCCAGTTTGTATAGGGCTGTTTTCCCTCGTCCTTTTCTGTAGTCTACTTTACTTGATGGGAATCTTAACAGGATCCAAATCAAACCACTGGCCTTGAGGAAAGATTTTTTTTCCTTTTAATTATGTTTTAAAGGGAGCTTCTTTTCTACATACAATATTTAGGAGGTCTGATTCAGGTACTGTATCTATCAGTATCTGCTAATGGCATCCAAGGGGGTAAAGACATGAGCTGTTAGCAAAAGGGGCAAAAGCAACAGAGCCTTGTGATGTGATGCAGGGGCAGCAGGTGCTGGAGTGAGGTACCAGTGGCTGAATCCATGGCAGAAAAAGTGCATGTACGGCTGCTGACTATACATAGGTGAGGCTTCAAGAATATAATAGATAATCGCAGCTATAACAGAGGGCTAGTATTCTGGTTTCCAGGGGTTTTTTGTTAGAGCTTTGGGAAGGTTCCTTGGTTTTTTGTTGTTTGTTTGCTTGCTTTTAATTAATGGAAGTTTTCTGAACAGCCTGACGGATCTGCAGTATAAGCAAGAGACTACACAGGCATAAAGTACAGTGTCCCAGGACAGATGGTTTCCAAGTAAGAGTCAGCATTGACATAACATTAACTCCTCCCTATCCTACACCATGATGCTTTACATCAGAACCAGTCTGGGAAGGCGGATTTGCTCAGGACTATGAAGATGGAGTTTACTGACTTGTATTCCAATCTGCTTATGTAAATGTTGCCTTGCAGGGGTACACATCTTTCGTGACATTCCGCTCATCCATCATGCAGGCTGACAGAAGTAGCCTCCTTTACTAAGGTAGTTTCAAAGCTGGACGTGGATTTGTCTTCCTGAAAACCAAAACTTTCCATTGTCGGAAGAAAAAGAGTAGCTTGGTCCTCAGGAGAGAGGGGGGAAAAAAAAAGCAAAAAAAAAAAAAANTCCAGAAAGAAAAAAAAATAAAAAAAAAAAAGAAAAAAACCCACCATGTCCTGAACTTTCACACTTCCATTTACTTCCCCACAGCCAGGAGACAAACGCTCGCAGTGCCTCAGGGAGCAGACTGCACTAAACTTTGGTAAACTATGAGTCATTTTCCACTGCAGAATTGAGCCAAAGTGTCTCATCCCTTCTTCTCCAATGCGAGAGAAAACCAGCCCAGAGCACAAGCTCACCTTGCCAGCAGTGGCTCCAGCCAGCCCTCGTGGCATTCGCAGTGGCAGTCCAGGAAGGTTAGGATGTCTCCTTTTGCCACAGACGCCCCCAGCAGCCGGGCTCGAACCAGCCCCTCTCGCTTATTTGCACGGATCAGACGCACCTTGCGGAGGCCAGCCACATAGTTTTCCAAAGTCTCTTTTAAATGTTCTGTAACAAACAAAAAAAAAAAAAAAAAAGGAAATAAGATAGTCTGAAATAATTTACATCATGCTACAGGAAGCTCTCTCCTCAGTAATGTATTACTTATAGTAGCGCCCTTAAGATTCTGGCATTTTGAACTCAAATTGTGCTATTCTGTTTGCTGTCCATGTTTAGAAAGGACATGAAAACAGTGCTGAACTTGCATGGATGCAAATTACTTTTAAGAAATTGAATGCTTCACATTTGCCTCTGTAATTCATTCCCAGATTAATAAGTGCTTCTCAAATGTTTCTTAAAACTTTCTGTATAAAAGTGTTATTCTTAAAACAATTCATGTGTGGTGGTTAATGCCAGCATTGCCTTTATATCCCATTATTCAAACAAGACCAAAGAACTAGGTCACTGTCATTATACAGGACACCAGGGGAACATTGGTGCAATTGAAATGCTCAATTCAGGAAACCTGAAGTGCTCTGAGCAGATTGTAGTTTATCTATACATGCAAGCACTCACATTACAGCACAGCAAATGTGCTTCCCCATTCTAAACTAAATTTGGTCCAGAAGTCAAATTTTTCACTGGCACACTACAAGAAAAACTATTTTCCAGTGAGATGCCTATGGTATGTGACCTGAACAGCATAACTTTTCCTCCCATGAGCTGGCTGACCAAAAAAGCCCATCAACAATCAATATTATTTAGACTTATTCTTCCTACCTTTGTCACTGTAATCATCTACAAGGATAATTTCTTCCAAAAGGATATCCGGAGATGTCTCAAGAACACTATGAACAGTTCGCAGGAGTGTTGACCAAGCCTCATTATAAAAAGCTATCACAACAGAGGTTTTCGGCAGGCTATAATAATCATATTTCTTCTCTCTGCATCTGTAAAGGGGGGGGATTACATTTAGTACTAGTGAAAAAGCATTAATTTTCAGAAAACAATGCTCAAATCAATTTGTATGCTAGTTACTAACAGCAAGCGAGAACACAGAAAGGATCTTAAAAGAACTGCATATGTGTGGAAAAGTGGATGAGAGCACATTAGGAAGTTGCTCTCCCAGAGGTTCCATTTCCAAAGAAGCATTATGATTAAAATTCTGCAAACTACCAAAATGTCCAAAAAGAAAAATAATACGAAGTATTCTGGGCTGGTGTAGCTGCAGTAGTTGTCTTTGCACAATTTTAAGTAGAAGAACAAGCAATGGCCAAAACGTGCCTCGCATTAAAAAAAAAAAAAATATAAAAAAGAAATACAAAACCTAAGTGTAGTAAAAACAGTAACATAAACTACTGATAACTTGTGCTTTGGAAAATAGAACAAGTGCTAGACAGTAAAAATATAACTATGAAGGAACAGCAACATATAAAGAGGGAAAAAACCCAAACCAAACAACCAGCAACAAGACTGAAATGTATGTACACTGAAGCAGAATTTGGAGAGACCACACAACTGGCAAAATCTAATAGTGAAATGCACTATATCTGAAACAGATATAGAAATGCATGGGTTTGGCTCTATGGAGAGACAGAAAGTTTGCAAACCTTTGGATTAAGCTCCAGAATGTATTTCCTATAAATACATATATGAACTTCCCTAAATGAACAGAAGGATGCCAAGAAACTTACAGCTGAGCCAAATGTATAAATTCTTAAAAGAATCCCCTGGTCTAGAAGAATCTTAAAATAATGATGGCATTTATTACAATTTCTTCTCTTTGCTTAGAGCATTCCATATTAACATTTTCAATTGCCTGGAGTCACCAAGGCTTATAAGGGGCAGGAGGACAGACTTTGACTTCTGTAGACTGCTAAGTCACAACAGACACCAAAGCAGGCAGGACATCCCTCCTACCAAAATGGAACAGCAGCGAGTCCTCCAAAACATGCTATGGGGAGCTGAAAAGGGAAATCAAAACTGATTGGTAGAAAATGTGACAGCAAAATCCCTTAGGTCAATTCAGGGGCACAAAATTTCCCCAAAACACTAAGAAAATTACATTAAAAACAAACTGCTTACCTATAGCACACTGAGAATATTTTTACAAACTTTTAAAGGCTGTTGTGTCTGCAATTTGAAAAGACTTACAGGTTTCTTTAAAGATTAGGCAGTGTCTATTAAGATCTGTTGTACAGAAAGACAAAAGGAAGTCCGAAACGGAATATGCTTAAATTAAAATTCTTACAAGGGAAGCAATAAGTCTGTAGAGCACTTCTGTAAGAAATACCTGAAAATGAGGAAGCAGCAAGGAGAAATGACACTTGGAGAGATGACACTTAGGCAAAGGAGGCACCTAGACGGCTGCTTCTCAAATGTGAAAGGAATGCCATGCATACACACTTATCTACTGAAATACAAAAATGTCTGTCCCTCCAAGCTGTAACTTGTCCTGAAGCAAACAGGGGCATTCGCACAGAGAACTCTCTCACACCAACACCCAGTGACAGAATTGATTTATTTAGCCAAACATTCATGTATTAACACAGAAAAAATGAAAAGGAGTGACATTTTAATTAAATTTTTTTTTTAAGGCAGAAAAACCTACTGTATGAATCCAATTTTAGAAATACATATTTACTTTAGCCTATTGAAAAACATTTCTGCTCAGTACTGCCAGAAAAAAAATCCCCCCATATATCAGTGACTTGTACCAGGTAATTTCGAGTTCATTTCTTGATGGAAATAGGATCTTTACATACCCATTTTAGAAAACTGAAGGAAAATGTAAATAAATAAAAAAGCCTTCCAGGAAAGCATTCTTTGAAAAATATGTCAGGAAAATTCATGGAATAATAATGCTGTATTCCATTATGTAAAAAAAGGAAACCCAAAAGGTCTAAAGAAGATTATAAGTCTAATTATAGATTAAAGACTTCAATGGATTTGCCTAAAAATTACATGCTGGAGACAGGAAACATAATTTGGCACAGAGCAAGGCAATCCCCTCACTGTTTGTGATTCACTGTGCTTTTCTGCCTCCTTCCTTGAGCACACCCCACACTGCAGGAAAAGGTCAGCCTAATGCAGGACATACCAGAGCACACATTTCTTAGGTTTCCAAAGTCAAGAAAGAGGCCAAAACTAAAAAAGGGGCTTAATTTACCAGCTCAGTGGTGGAAGAAAGCACAGGAGTGCAGAGAAATGACCTGCCATGGTGGCAGGGCAGGCTGCTGGCCAGCATGGCCACCCTGACCAGAGCAGTGAGTGTCCTGATACCCTTATCATAACAAAAGAAAAAATTAGGAAAAAAAATTATTATTCAACTTGTGTGGAGATCTGCATGATTATCTCAGACATTATTTTCAGGACATATATTTCTTGCTAACCTGCTACAAGATCTCAAGTGTCAGCAGTCTCAAATAGTGCTGCTAAAGTGAAGCACACTTTTCCTTTCTGTAATGAAAGAGATTTGCTGAACCTTAAAAATTAATCCCATTCGAGAGATTACAAACCCAAAGCATTTAAACCCTGGAAAAATTATAGTGTAAGAAAACCTTAAAATACTAATGAAACCCTGAAATGGAAATGCTTGGAACTGTGGCTGAATAACAATTCAGTGGCACGCATATGGACACTAAATATTACCATTTCACTAGATATAAAAGCATCAAGAAACCCCCTACAGGTATGAAACCTGATTTATAGCCTAGTGGTCATAACTCATCTTTTCCATTTCTCAACTCCTACTTGCCACAGAAGCACCTTAGCAGCCCATCTTCTGTATTCACCTTTGCAAACTTCAAGATGTACTTTTATTCTCCATGTGCCAGCCAAGCATTCCAGCTCCTACTTTCCAAGTGGATAATTTCACTCCTACTTTGATTATTCAGAAAAACAAATGCATATCAGTTGTAGTACGTCATTAAAATGACAGCAACTGGTGACAGCAGTCCCAAAATATGTCTTTGCAGATACTGGGAATGTATATTTATGCATACTATACTGCAGCCCGCTTTCAGCTTCTAACTAGGGCGCTCCTTAGTGCCACCCTCAAACCCATAACACCATCTTTTCCAATAGAGAGGAGATCATGTTAAGACAGGATTAACTGCATCTCACATTATTCATCCTAAAAACCAGGTGTCGCCTTTGATCTGATTGTCTGAGCTCTGCAGGTCTGTAAAGCCAGATCCATAAGGCAACTCACCTCACCCTCCTTAAGCCATTGATCCAGCACAGCACAAGAGACCTCAGTGGGTCCCCACCTCCCTCTTTCCATAGAGGTTTGACTATGGAACATTTTCTTAACTTTTCTGTGACTGAAGACAAACATAAAAATGTGTTATCATACTAGCAAATTTCTCTGGGTTATTGGTTCTGCCTTTTTTTACACTGCATTTTTAAGTCACAGTCTAACGGAGAGTACACAGCTGACAAGTTTAATAAATTAACCTTGGAATCTACTACACTACACAGTCTTTTGTTAGCAAGTTTTACAATAGGTTATTTATTAGAAACTAAGGAGACATCACTCAGGAAATGCCTAAACAAAATTAAATGGGTTGTTTTCAAGAACATTTGTGTCAATTAATGTAATCACTCAATTTATTTCATTGTAAGGAGCTGTTTCTCTTAGAGATGTGTATCTATACACAGGGAGAGAGAGTATGAATGTGTGTACACTGGGCACACTGCCATGAGCTAATTAGAAATGGTTGCTGACATGCTCTTACTTAAGACTTTCACCACTACTGTGACAATGACACCAAAAGGGAAAACAGACTTTTAAACTCCAAATTTCATCTTCTATATGCACACTCATATTTTAAGAAAAAAAAATATGAAATGTTCCATGAGTTTTCAAAGATTTGTTAAGAACATAAATTGCTCATAAATTATTTAATGCCTTCTGAAGGTATACCACATAAGTTTTGGTTTTGAAGTGTCAATGTGAACGCCCGAGGCAAGTTCAGGATTGCATAGCTTCTCTCAAGAAGTGCAAAACACCACGTGTCACTGCTGGAGCTGATTCTACATGATTTATGCGACTACAGTATGTGAGATACACAGCCCTCACAGTGCCATCTAGAAAACACTGCCAGGGCTCTACTTCAGGCAGGCTTTCACATGGTGGGGCTAGGAACCAGGTTGGCTGAGCTTGTTATAATGGGCCACAGACATGCTGATTCACCACACAGCCTCCTCTCCCCTTCCTAATTTGAAGTTAAAACACTGACTTAAACTGCTCTTTTAGTAAGAGGTGGGCTCCAATGTGGCATTTTGCATTTTGCAGGCTGTAAGTAAATATGGCCAATGGGGATGAACGGCAGCATCCATGGGCATGTCAGTCTAGTTTCACCATCTTTATTCCCACTCCATAAATAGCAGAGGCAGCAATGCGGGCTCTGGAATCTGCCAGGTATCTTCACCCAAGACAAAACACGTCCTTCTCCCACCTCCCCAAAGCCATGGCAGAGGACACATCTGTACTGGGATCTTTATTCCCTTTTCTCCTTTTGGCCCAGCAGCAGCTTGGGGTTCTGTACATCCATCCACGAGCATCCCAAGCCCTGCAGCATGACACAGGTGGCAGCATGGGCTTCTCAGTCACCCCACGGAGTCACGAAGGCCATGTCCCTTACTCCAGGCTTTATATCCATAGCTGAATATGCACTCCTCACCCCTCCCTGGGGGAAAGCAACCTATGGATAAAATCCAGCGTGTGAGCCAAAAGCAAAACCACCCAAACGTTTCCAGTGCAACGTTTCCAGTGGAAATAAAGGATATGATAAACCACATTATTCTTATCTCCTCCAACCACTACCCAATTTTTCATGCTAGATTTATTTTCTCATGTAAAACTACTGTCAGCTCAGGGATTTTCACCCTTCTTTAAAAAAAAAAAAGAAAAAAGAAAAAGAAGAAGAGTTTTATCTGAGCACGGAGAAGCTCCACCTAGTTTTACACACCTACAGAGGCCACACGTGTTCAGCTCTTGCAGCAAAAGGTGCAATATGTTTACAGAAGGTGTGTCTTGGTGTGATTAGCAAAGCAGAAAGCAGCAAGTTGCTGATAACTGCCACAATGGCTGGATTATTAGGGCCAAGGCTGCAACATTTAAGCAGGTGAGTTCAGGATGCTGGCCTACACTTCCCCACCACCTGTCCCAGCCCAGCAGGCTGGCTAAATGCTCCCTAAATTATATCTGCTGAAAAAAAAAACATGTTAGAGAGAGCACCCCTGTGCAGTCTACATCACCGTGATATGATCAAGTCTCTGGAAACAGAGGCTGGCTATATTGTGAAACAGTTTTCCAGGTTATTTAATGTTCTGTAGAATGATTCTGCCAATGACAAGAAGGTCTTGACAAGACAGAAGGCCAAAAGCCTTCTTAAGATTTCAGATAAAAAAAGGGCTGTGCTGCTTTTGTAAGAAGTCATTGTGAGAAGCAAGGAAGAAAGACAGTAAGTCTGAAACAGAAGAAAATATTTGTTAAGAAGTTGGGAGAGGGCGTAAGGAGGGCATGGAATGCAAATCTGTTTAAGACAGACTAAAAACACATTAAGAAAAAAATGTCTAGAAAGAGAAAGTATGAGAACTGACTAAATCTGTATCCTAAAATCCACAAATTTAGGAAATCCATAGGTCCTCCTAATTCCAAATTACTAGAGAAGGGCTACAGAAGCTCCTACCTGACCCAGATTCTAGATGTGCAGATGAGAAGGAAATTCTGCATGTAAAAATGAAGAAACCCACTTGACTGTTATTTTATTTTGCTGAGTTGAAACAGGGGTTACATTTTGCTCAAATGTTTTCAATATTCATCCAAGATAGTGAGATACACTTGACCTTTGCACAGAGACATACTGTTTCCTACACCTACATTCAAGAACTTACTTTAGTGGGTGTAATTTGATTCAGGACAAGAAAAAATTTTTTGCAAAGTAATAACTGAAAGAAGTTATTGTATCCATCACTATAAGTAAGGGGTAGGTTCACCTGATCCTTATAGACAATTGTTTACAGTAAAAGCACTTTTTGAATAAAGAAAAAAAAAATCAATTTTTGCTTACTATCAATCACAGATCTTGGAACTTTGTCAATTTAAAAATTAAATCAGCTGAAACCAAACACTACTCTAGATGTCATACTCTAGATGTGAAAGGAAGTTGAGGAAGTCCACCAGAAGCAAGAAAGAAAAATGGCTAAAAAATAATCATGTGAGTTCTTCTGGAAAATATTTGTTGTGGATTGTTAAATGCATAATGACAAAAAAGTGACACATTTTTACAGAAGACAGAAAACAAAAATAGCAAAATATCCTAAATATCAAAACGAAAGTGGAAGCATTGCTTCGTTTTGTACTGCTATAAAACACAAGCCCTCTTATTAAAAACAAACACAAAAACACAACCATAGTGAAGAATTATTTTTACCCCACTTACTGAATGAGGAAAGAATGAAATGTCCAGGAGAAACACTGCTTTGAAGGTCTAAAGACTGTTTATATATGCAAGAAATCCTGCTAACTCTAAAGTAATGACTAAAAGGCATGATTAATATAGTTACTAGTAACCAATCCCGTATTCCAGAAAAGCTCAGAAATCAAACCAAAAAATCCCAACACCAAACAAATGATCACAGTGTTACAAAACTGCTATACCAAATACACCTCTAACTGTTTAATGCAAAGCCTTTGCTTGTAAGAAGTAGTGTGGCATGTCTCCTGATCAGATGCAAAGCATGGGAATCCCCATGCCAGAGCCAGCTCTGGGCATAAGGTGCACCATCAGGTGATGTTTAGAGGGAAGGGATGTGCCAGCAAGGTCAAGCTGCTGCAGCTCACCTCTGGAAAGAGTTCATATTTCCTACATGGGCGGCAAAAAAAGTCACTGCAGTTGTTTCGCCTTTAGGTAAGAGATGAAAGAGAAGCTCCAGAGTGAAGTCAGACAGTCACTGGGGGCTGAGGAGGAAACACTGATCTGCTGCGCCTTTTCCTGGAACAGGGTCAGGTTAAAACTGCTGGCAGGAGGAGCTGCGATTTTTGGAGTAGAAAGAAACCAAAACCTAGTATCAAGGCTTATTCTGGGAACTTGCTAGCAAGATACTATCAGATGAACATCCTGGTATAATTTAGTATTTACAACCCAGAAAACAAAATAAACCATAGAAGAAAGTGAGACTCTGAGAGAATTAAAGTCAAATATGGGAACAAACAGGAAAAACAGTTTTGAAAGTCAGAAAAACCTTAGCACAAGCTTGTTACGCTAAAGTCAAACAAAATATTCCCCCAAAATAAATAATATTATAGGTATAAATGATGGTGACAGAGGAATTTAGGCATTTGCATATACCTAGCTATCTATACAAAGACTCTGAAAGATACATAAACAGATACTAAAACATATATATAAAATCATACATATACAAAAAAATTTATATAAAGAATCTCTCTCTCTCCAAAACACAGAAAATTACCTAGAATTAAAGAATGAACCTCTAAAACTTTTTTTATAGCTGAAAAAGATTATGCAGACCACATTCAATATTTTGGGGGTTTTTGTGGCTACTTAAAATGAATTTCCCAGTTAAGGAAATACCGGAAAGAATTAAAAACCCATTTCCTTGTGATCACAAGTAAAATGAGCCCCAAGGGCTGAATCAGGCTTCTACCATGAAAGACACAACATGAAATGCTGAGTCGGCACAAAAGTGCCTATTCCTGACTTGTTCCTTTTGTACCAAGAATCAGCCAAAAGGCAGCTTGTGTGATTTTACAGAAACCATCCCCAAAATAAAGGAGCAATGCATCCCTACTGTAAGTAAAACAGAAGGAAAAAGAAAAAAGAAGGTAGAATGTCTAAAATCAGGAACAATGCTTGAAAACAAACAGCCCTTAATCTAAAAAAACCCAAGTAGAAAAAGTGGAAATGTATTTCTTACACATTGTAATTATCTGTAAAAGGCTAAGAATGTATCAGTTGTCTGCCTAGCCCTACAGTCCTGTAAAAGAAGCACACAAGAAGAAGTCCCAGAGGACAGGATGAAGAAGTGTTATTGCAGGGGGAGGAAGGCAGAGCAGCAGCAGCCAAACCCCATGGCCCAGAGCTCATCACATCGCACTTACAGGGCATCTGCCCCAACAGGGCCCTCAGTAAGTCAAGGTCTGTCAGAGAACACTTGCTGCTTTTAAATTTCCTATAATTGTTGTTTCCTTTATGAGTATAAACTCAAGAAATAAAGGGTAGATATTGGGAAGACAAGCTGGGCCATCCAGACAACATTACGATCAGGGAAAAAAAGAAAAGGAAGACACTGTGGCAGTGATGTAGCCTTGAAAGAGGTGTTCAAAGGCTGTTGACTCTCCATCCTTGGAGACCTGGAGATTGGACTAGACACCCCAAAGTTTCCTACAACCTCCATCCTTCTCTGACCTTATGGCTTACTTCACTTCTACCTTTGTACAAACTGTATCATCATTTAGTAACTTATATTCTTATCCATAAGATTTTTCCAAATGAACATTTTTATAGATTTTTTAATATATGCTTATCTGTATACTTTCAATAAAGAGTTCCTGTGTGATGAAACACATTATCAGTTGTTGATCTCAAGCTCAGACAGTTAAAGGAAGCAGAAACTGTCTAAAGGAAACAACAGTAGTTGTTGAGTTCTTTGGGTCTGTGGGTCAATAGGAACAGGATCTGTCATCACAAAAAGCATGTTATGGTGGTGGGAACCAGAAGGAATAAAGACTTCCTGAATATTTTATCTGTCGGGAATATGTTAGCAGGAGAAAGATCTAAATTTGAAATGAATCCTGGATTCATAGTCAAATATCATCAATCAATACATTATTTGAGGGAGTAATCTCAGCCAAACTATTCTTCTCTTCCTGCACAGTATTACCAGACATAAGTATTAGCAAATAATTGCCACATTTCTGTTCCCATAGCAGGTCCAGGATGTACAACATGCAGCAGTAGGAAAACATTTTTGGTACCAGTTTCTGATGAAGCAACACCTTGTGCAATCATTTTGTATATCACATTTAACTGTTTACTGATACTGTCTATCTTATTAGCAAAATTCTAGTTTTCATTGGATTCAAATGTTTTCACCAGTTCACACACAGAGAGCAGATTCATTGATCAGTGTGGGAGGACATTAACATTAAAAGGAGCAGTGGGGCATCCAGGTGGTGGTAATGTTGTCTCTATTTCCCTTCCTTTTATTCTTCCATTTTATTGGCATCTAAAATTTCCAGACTTGCCTCCACACACACAACAATATGCTGAAAGAGACCAAAAGGCCATAGCCCAGAATAGAGTCTCCAAGCATAGTATCTGTCAATATCTCTTGAATATTTGATTTACATTTTCTAGTGGATGGACTTCCTTATGCTTTACAGTAAATGGATTTTTGAAAGAGGGAGGTGGCAGAATATGTTTTATTTACTTTCATGCATCAACCATGTATTGCAGGAGGTGCCCTCTCAGCAGCGCACCTGTCTTTTAGGCTGAAGACCTGCAGTCACTTCTTTCTGAAGGTCATGCTGTAAGTTGAACAACATTGGGTCCAACACAGATTTCTGTAGGACTTTATCAGTGACTCTGCACTACTTAAAACAAACAAAAAACAAAAAAAAAAAAAAAACAAACAAAAAAATCCTCCAAAAAAACCCAACACTAAAAACCCCAGACAAACAAACAAAAAGCCCAAAATGAATGCTTCACAGCTTCCATGCAGTTATAAATAAATGCAAGGTATTTCCACCTTATTTCACAGTTAAGGAACTCATCAAGTAACAACACACTTCTTTATCTGTATAATTACAACCTTCAAAGAACTCAAATAGGTTTGTGAGACACGTCATCCTTGACAAAAACCTTGTTGACCTTCTCAATAGATAACACCTACCCATCTGTTACTAATTCATTCCCGTACCACAGTTTGTAAATAACACGCCTGGAAAAGATCCAAGGCTTGCCAGCACACAGTTCTCTGGTTGTCCCCTGGGACTCCACTAAAATAATAGTGCATTTGTCACCTTCTGGTCTTTGGGTTCCAAAATTTTTTCACTGATCACACCTAAAGTTTAGCCTTTGCAACATTTTGGTGAACAGCTGAAGCCTAGTTGCCATCTACTCTTTTCTACTTATTTCCTACGATTGTAGTCTCGCCCTTCACCAAAATATTCATTAAAGATCATAAATGGTCAAGCATTACCCACCTTAAAATCTAAAAATAAAAAAAAAGACCATAAGATTTTCCCTAGATTTGAGATTTCAAATTGTTTAGCCTATAATCTTGGAATGAAGTGCAATGAATTTTCTGTTGCTGTGGGCTTGTGATACCTTTTTCAATTTTTTTTTTTCCTTCAATCTCTTACATAGTCTTCCTTCTTGAGAGAAGGAGTTAACAACTTCACTTCAAAATTTCCTGTGGGGAAGCTTTTTTACATTTGCTGTGTGAGTTTGAGAGATGCTCTGTGACATTTCTTAGATAATTTAGAATAGTAATTTAGATTTAACTATGCACAAAGGCATGAAGCACCTGCTAGTAGATACAACAGTACATTACAGCCCCAGCTTCAGAAGGCAATTATTGCTGAGATCATGTCACTGATGCTTTGTGATTCTTTTGGTTTGGATATATTTTGTCATTTCAGCATCCATATATTCCAATCAAAAAGGGTCTGCTGTTGTAGCAAAATCTATCCACCTATTCAAATTATTTTCATTTCTAGAATAGTCACCCACACGCATCTATAATGTCCCCTGCTGAACAACTGTGACCTTCCATTTCTTCTAACATCCTGTCATAGAGAAATGGCAGAAATCCAAAATAATTCATTGAAATGATTTAATTCTTCCCATGGAAATGAAACCAAAATGGTCCTTTTTGACCTACGGCCTACAGGCTGCTTATAAAAGGGGAATAATTACTAAGCAAAACAATTCAAGTGTCAGGCTTAAACTTATGATGAAAAGGCCTTGCATTTGCACTGCAGCTTTTTGAAAGCCATTGTAAGAGTCATGTTTTAGATTCAGCACTTAAAACTAGGGTTGGTGAAATGCCAAGGAGGACACACTGGTGTTAAGGACACAGAAGAGCCAGAGCCCTACTTTTTCCACAGCTCTTTGCCACCGTATCGTACAAACCTGCTGCACTGAAATAAACCAGCTGAAGCAAAGTTCAGGTGTAAGAGAAATGAGGGCTGTGAGGAGTCAGCAGCAGCCATGGCTCCATGCCATGCCCTGTGGTGGCTAGCACATACTCATAACTGGCTAGCCCATTTCTCTCACCAGCCAGCAGCTCATTCACAGGAGAGCCCAAGATGGTGCCACACAGAGTATTTGAGTAAGGGCAGAACAGTCAGACGTGTTGTGCCACGCTGGCTTCACAGCTGCACTGAACCTGTAAACCAGAGCCACCTCATCAAACAGTATCTAATCTTCGTTTACAATTGCCTATGCCATCATCTGTCACTGGTGTCGCAACTGTAAATGTAATTGGTAAATGTAACTTGTCCCAGCAACTTGATCCCATCCCGGATCAAGCACAGCCCCAGTCCAGGGCAGCATTACACACCTCTGCGAGGTCCGTTTCTAGCTCACTGCTGGTAAAACTGCTGATAAAACAATCTCCTTTAAACTGTGTTTCTTAAGAGATTTGAATACAATGCATAGCTGAAGTCCGGGAAGCTTAACATTTGTAAAGCTGGGAGCGACTGGAAAAGTATGCCGCTGCCTGTGGTGACTTACCCAGGGGACAGCAGCAGCAACAGGAGGGGACAGCAGCAGGAGGAACACGGCAGCGCGCCGCTGCTCGAGGACTGAAACCACACTACCGGGGCTAGGGAGGGAAACAACAGACCCGCACACCCACCACCAACACGCGATTTTGTGTCCCTTGTGTAGGTGCGGCAGCCAGGCAAAGGCACCAATGAACTTAACTTTGAGAGCGAACGCTGTGATCCGAGAGCATTTGGGACGGGAAAGTTTCCGAAAGCCTCCGCGTTCCCGAGCGAGAGGCACTCGATAGAGACCCGAGTAGCCCGCGCTGACCGCGGCCAGCTGACACTCGGGTTTGGCGGAGCGGCTCTGGGAGCCCCAGCAGCGGCACTCACGGCTCCTCTGCCCCGGCCCCTCCTGCCCCCGGCGCTACTCACAGCGGGTGCCAGCGCTCGGGCAGGCGGCGGTGCAGCGAGATGCGGTCGCTCAGGTAGATGTTGATCTGGTGCCGGCGGATGCTCTCCTCCTGGCGGCGCTTCTCGGCCGGGCTCAGCTCCAGCCGCACCGCCCGGCCCAGCTCCCCCAGCGCCCCCGGGTCCAGGGCCGGCTTCTCGTACACCGGCCGGCGCAGCAGCTCGAGGTCGGGGGACGGCGGCTGCGGCGGGGCGCGGCGGGCGGCGTGGCGGGGC